>CAJQTU010000130.1:0-24723 GCA_906901685.1 Desoria tigrina
AAACTTGCTGCGTTGTAAAGAACAGGGTCTGTAGTATCCAAAAACCGCAAAAAACCGCATCTGGCTAATGCGGTTTTTTCACAATTAATTTACAGGTTTTTAAAGGTTTTCCATCGGTTTTTTGGATGGGTGACGGGACTTGACCGGTTTTTTGGGTTTAAACATTCACGAAACCTAAAAACCTTGCTGCGTTTTAAAGAACAGGGTCTGTATTATCCAAAAACCGCAAAAAACCACAAAAACCGCAAAAAACCGCATCTAGCTAATGCGGTTTTTTCACGATTAATTTACAGGTTTTTAAACGTTTTCCATCGGTTTTTTGGATGAGTGACGGGACTTGACCGGTTTTTTTGGGTTTAAACGTTCACGAATCCTAAAAACCTTGCTGCGTTTTAAAGAACAGGGTCTGTAGTATCCAAAAACCGCAAAAAACCGCAAAAAACCGCATCTAGCTAATGCGGTTTTTTCACAATTAATTTACAGGTTTTTAAAGGTTTTCCATCGGTTTTTTGGATGGGTGACGGGACTTGACCGGTTTTTTGGGTATAAACGTACAGAAAACCAAAAAAACTTGCTGCGTTGTAAAGAACAGGGTCTGTAGTATCCAACAACCGCAAAAAACCGCATCTGGCTAATGCGGTTTTTTCACAATTAATTTACAGGTTTTTAAAGGTTTTCCATCGGTTTTTTGGATGGGTGACGGGACTTGACCGGTTTTTTGGGTTTAAACGTACAGAAAACCAAAAAAACTTGCTGCGTTGTAAAGAACAGGGTCTGTAGTATCCAAAAACCGCAAAAAACCGCAAAAACCGCAAAAAACCGCATCTAGCTAATGCGGATTTTTCACGATTAATTTACAGGTTTTTAAACGTTTTCCATCGGTTTTTTGGATGGGTGACGGGACTTGACCGGTTTTTTGGGTTTAAGCGTACAGAAAACCAAAAAATCTTGCTGCGTTGTAAAGAACAGGGTCTGTAGTATCCAAAAACCGCAAAAAACCGCATCTGTCTAATGCGGTTTTTTCACAATTAATTTACAGGTTTTTAAAGGTTTTCCATCGGTTTTTTGGATGGGTGACGGAACATGACCGGTTTTTTGGGTTTAAACGTACAGAAAACCAAAAAAACTTTCTGCGTTATAAAGAACAGGGTCTGTAGTATCCAAAAACCGCAAAAAACCGCATCTGGCTAATGCGGTTTTTTCACAATTAATTTACAGGTTTTTAAAGGTTTTCCATCGGTTTTTTGGATGGGTGACGGGACTTGACTGGTTTTTTGGGTTTAAACGTTCACGAATCCTAAAAACCTTGCTGCGTTGTAAAGAACAGGGTCTGTAGTATCCAAAAACCGCAAAAAACCGCATCTGGCTAATGCGGTTTTTTCACAATTAATTTACAGGTTTTTAAAGGTTTTCCATCGATTTTTTGGATGGGTGACGGGACTTGACCGGTTTTTTGGGTTTAAACGTTCACGAAACCTAAAAACCTTGCTGCGTTTTAAAGAAGAGGGTCTGTAGTATCCAAAAACCGCAAAAAACCGCAAAAACCGCAAAAAACCGCATCTAGCTAATGCGGTTTTTTTACAATTAATTTACAGGTTTTTAAACGTTTTCCATCGGTTTTTTGGATAGGTGACGGGACTTGACCGGTTTTTTGGGTTTAAACGTACAGAAAACCAAAAAAACTTGCTGCGTTGTAAAGAACAGGGTCTGTAGTATCCAACAACCGCAAAAAACCGCATCTGGCTAATGCGGTTTTTTCACAATTAATTTACAGGTTTTTAAAGGTTTTCCATCGGTTTTTTGGATGGGTGACGGGACTTGACCGGTTTTTTGGGTTTAAACGTTCACGAAACCTAAAAACCTTGCTACGTTTTAAAGAACAGGGTCTGTAGTATCCAAAAACCGCAAAAAACCACAAAAAGCGCAAAAAACCGCATCTAGCTAATGCGGATTTTTCACGATTAATTTACAGGTTTTTAAACGTTTTCCATCGGTTTTTTGGATGGGTGACGGGACTTGACCGGTTTTTTTGGGTTTAAACGTACAGAAAACCAAAAAAATCTTGCTGCGTTGTAAAGAACAGGGTCTGTAGTATCCAAAAACCGCAAAAAACCGCATCTGTCTAATGCGGTTTTTTCACAATTAATTTACAGGTTTTTAAAGGTTTTCCATCGGTTTTTTGGATGGGTGACGGGACATGACCGGTTTTTTGGGTTTAAACGTACAGAAAACCAAAAAAACTTTCTGCGTTGTAAAGAACAGGGTCTGTAGTATCCAAAAACCGCAAAAAACCGCATCTGGCTAATGCGGTTTTTTCACAATTAATTTACAGGTTTTTAAGGTTTTCCATCGGTTTTTTGGATGGGTGACGGGACTTGACTGGTTTTTTGGGTTTAAACGTTCACGAAACCTAAAAACCTTGCTGCGTTTTAAAGAACAGGGTCTGTAGTATCCAAAAACCGCAAAAAACCGCAAAAACCGCAAAAAACCGCATCTAGCTAATGCGGTTTTTTTACAATTAATTTACAGGTTTTTAAACGTTTTCCATCGGTTTTTTGGATAGGTGACGGGACTTGACCGGTTTTTTTGGGTTTAAACGTACAGAAAACCAAAAAAACTTGCTGCGTTGTAAAGAACAGGGTCTGTAGTATCCAAAAACCGCAAAAAACCGCATCTGGCTAATGCGGTTTTTTCACAATTAATTTACAGGTTTTTAAAGGTTTTCCATCGGTTTTTTTGGATGGGTGACGGGACTTGACCGGTTTTTTGGGTTTAAACATTCACGAAACCTAAAAACCTTGCTGCGTTTTAAAGAACAGGGTCTGTATTATCCAAAAACCGCAAAAAACCACAAAAACCGCAAAAAACCGCATCTAGCTAATGCGGTTTTTTCACGATTAATTTACAGGTTTTTAAACGTTTTCCATCGGTTTTTTGGATGAGTGACGGGACTTGACCGGTTTTTTTGGGTTTAAACGTTCACGAATCCTAAAAACCTTGCTGCGTTTTAAAGAACAGGGTCTGTAGTATCCAAAAACCGCAAAAAACCGCAAAAAACCGCATCTAGCTAATGCGGTTTTTTCACAATTAATTTACAGGTTTTTAAAGGTTTTCCATCGGTTTTTTGGATGGGTGACGGGACTTGACCGGTTTTTTGGGTTTAAACGTACAGAAAACCAACAAAACTTGCTGCGTTGTAAAGAACAGGGTCTGTAGTATCCAAAAACCGCAAAAAAACGCATCTGGCTAATGCGGTTTTTTCACAATTAATTTACAGGTTTTTAAAGGTTTTCCATCGGTTTTTTGGATGGGTGACGGGACTTGACCGGTTTTTTGGGTTTAAACGTACAGAAAACCAAAAAAAACTTGCTGCGTTGTAAAGAACAGGGTCTGTAGTATCCAAAAACCGCAAAAAACCGCAAAAACCGCAAAAAACCGCATCTAGCTAATGCGGTTTTTTCACAATTAATTTACAGGTTTTTAAAGGTTTTCCATCGGTTTTTTGGATGGGTGACGGGACTTGACCGGTTTTTTGGGTTTAAACGTTCACGAAACCTAAAAACCTTGCTGCGTTTTAAAGAACAGGGTCTGTATTATCCAAAAACCGCAAAAAACCACAAAAACCGCAAAAAACCGCATCTAGCTAATGCGGTTTTTTCACGATTAATTTACAGGTTTTTTAAACGTTTTCCATCGGTTTTTTGGATGAGTGACGGGACTTGACCGGTTTTTTGGGTTTAAACGTTCACGAAACCTAAAAACCTTGCTGCGTTTTAAAGAACAGGGTCTGTAGTATCCAAAAACCGCAAAAAACCGCAAAAAACCGCATCTAGCTAATGCGGTTTTTTCACAATTAATTTACAGGTTTTTAAAGGTTTTCCATCGGTTTTTTGGATGGGTGACGGGACTTGACCGGTTTTTTGGGTTTAAACGTTCACGAAACCTAAAAACCTTGCTGCGTTTTAAAGAACAGGGTCTGTATTATCCAAAAACCGCAAAAAACCACAAAAACCGCAAAAAACCGCATCTAGCTAATGCGGTTTTTTCACAATTAATTTACAGGTTTTTAAACGTTTTCCATCGGTTTTTTGGATAGGTGACGGGACTTGACCGGTTTTTTGGGTTTAAACGTACAGAAAACCAAAAAAACTTGCTGCGTTGTAAAGAACAGGGTCTGTAGTATCCAAAAACCGCAAAAAACCGCATCTGGCTAATGCGGTTTTTTCACAATTAATTTACAGGTTTTTAAAGGTTTTCCATCGGTTTTTTGGATGGGTGACGGGACTTGACCGGTTTTTTGGGTTTAAACATTCACGAAACCTAAAAACCTTGCTGCGTTTTAAAGAACAGGGTCTGTATTATCCAAAAACCGCAAAAAACCACAAAAACCGCAAAAAACCGCATCTAGCTAATGCGGTTTTTTCACGATTAATTTACAGGTTTTTAAACGTTTTCCATCGGTTTTTTGGATGAGTGACGGGACTTGACCGGTTTTTTGGGTTTAAACGTTCACGAATCCTAAAAACCTTGCTGCGTTTTAAAGAACAGGGTCTGTAGTATCCAAAAACCGCAAAAAACCGCAAAAAACCGCATCTAGCTAATGCGGTTTTTTCACAATTAATTTACAGGTTTTTAAAGGTTTTCCATCGGTTTTTTGGATGGGTGACGGGACTTGACCGGTTTTTTGGGTTTAAACCTACAGAAAACCAAAAAAACTTGCTGCGTTGTAAAGAACAGGGTCTGTAGTATCCAACAACCGCAAAAAACCGCATCTGGCTAATGCGGTTTTTTCACAATTAATTTACAGGTTTTTAAAGGTTTTCCATCGGTTTTTTGGATGGGTGACGGGACTTGACCGGTTTTTTGGGTTTAAACGTACAGAAAACCAAAAAAAACTTGCTGCGTTGTAAAGAACAGGGTCTGTAGTATCCAAAAACCGCAAAAAACCGCAAAAACCGCAAAAAACCGCATCTAGCTAATGCGGATTTTTCACGATTAATTTACAGGTTTTTAAACGTTTTCCATCGGTTTTTTGGATGGGTGACGGGACTTGACCGGTTTTTTGGGTTTAAACGTACAGAAAACCAAAAAATCTTGCTGCGTTGTAAAGAACAGGGTCTGTAGTATCCAAAAACCGCAAAAAACCGCATCTGTCTAATGCGGTTTTTTCACAATTAATTTACAGGTTTTTAAAGGTTTTCCATCGGTTTTTTGGATGGGTGACGGGACATGACCGGTTTTTTGGGTTTAAACGTACAGAAAACCAAAAAAACTTTCTGCGTTGTAAAGAACAGGGTCTGTAGTATCCAAAAACCGCAAAAAACCGCATCTGGCTAATGCGGTTTTTTCACAATTAATTTACAGGTTTTTAAAGGTTTTCCATCGGTTTTTTGGATGGGTGACGGGACTTGACTGGTTTTTTGGGTTTAAACGTTCACCAAACCTAAAAACCTTGCTGCGTTGTAAAGAACAGGGTCTGTAGTATCCAAAAACCGCAAAAAACCGCATCTGGCTAATGCGGTTTTTTCACAATTAATTTACAGGTTTTTAAAGGTTTTCCATCGGTTTTTTGGATGGGTGACGGGACTTGACCGGTTTTTTTGGTTTAAACGTTCACGAAACCTAAAAACCTTGCTGCGTTTTAAAGAACAGGGTCTGTATTATCCAAAAACCGCAGAAAACCACAAAAACCGCAAAAAACCGCATCTAGCTAATGCGGTTTTTTCACGATTAATTTACAGGTTTTTAAACGTTTTCCATCGGTTTTTTGGATGAGTGACGGGACTTGACCGGTTTTTTGGGTTTAAACGTTCACGAAACCTAAAAACCTTGCTGCGTTTTAAAGAACAGGGTCTGTAGTATCAAAAAACCGCAAAAAACCGCAAAAAACCGCATCTGGCTAATGCGGTTTTTTCACAATTAATTTACAGGTTTTTAAAGGTTTTCCATCGGTTTTTTGGATGGGTGACGGGACTTGACCGGTTTTTTGGGTTTAAACGTTCACGAAACCTAAAAATCTTGCTGCGTTTTAAAGAACAGGGTCTGTATTATCCAAAAACCGCAAAAACCACAAAAACCGCAAAAAACCGCATCTAGCTAATGCGGTTTTTTCACGATTAATTTACAGGTTTTTAAACGTTTTCCATCGGTTTTTTGGATGGGTGACGGGACTTGACCGGTTTTTTTGGGTTTAAACGTACAGAAAACCAAAAAAAACTTGCTGCGTTGTAAAGAACAGGGTCTGTAGTATCCAAAAACCGCAAAATACCGCATCTGGCTAATGCGGTTTTTTCACAATTAATTTACAGGTTTTTAAAGGTTTTCCATCGGTTTTTTGGATGGGTAACGGGACTTGACCGGTTTTTTGGGTTTAAACGTACAGAAAACCAAAAAAAACTTGCTGCGTTGTAAAGAACAGGGTCTGTAGTATCCAAAAACCGCAAAATACCGCATCTGGCTAATGCGGTTTTTTCACAATTAATTTACAGGTTTTTAAAGGTTTTCCATCGGTTTTTTGGATGGGTGACGGGACTTGACCGGTTTTTTGGGTTTAAACGTTCACGAAACCTAAAAACCTTGCTGCGTTTTAAAGAACAGGGTCTGTAGTATCCAAAAACCGCAAAAAACCGCAAAAACCGCAAAAAACCGCAAAAACCGCAAAAAACCGCATCTAGCTAATGCGGTTTTTTCACGATTAATTTACAGGTTTTTAAACGTTTTCCATCGGTTTTTTGGATGAGTGACGGGACTTGACCAGTTTTTTGGGTTTAAACGTTCACGAATCCTAAAAACCTTGCTGCGTTGTAAAGAACAGGGTCTGTAGTATCCAAAAACCGCAAAAAACCGCATCTGGCTAATGCGGTTTTTTCACAATTAATTTACAGGTTTTTAAAGGTTTTCCATCGGTTTTTTGGATGGGTGACGGGACTTGACCGGTTTTTTGGGTTTAAACGTACAGAAAACCAAAAAAAAACTTGCTGCGTTGTAAAGAACAGGGTCTGTAGTATCCAAAAACCGCAAAAAACCGCAAAAACCGCAAAAAACCGCATCTAGCTAATGCGGTTTTTTCACAATTAATTTACAGGTTTTTAAAGGTTTTCCATCGGTTTTTTGGATGGGTGACGGGACTTGACCGGTTTTTTGGGTTTAAACGTTCACGAAACCTAAAAACCTTGCTGCGTTTTAAAGAACAGGGTCTATATTATCCAAAAACCGCAAAAAACCACAAAAACCGCAAAAAACCGCATCTAGTTAATGCGGTTTTTTCACGATTAATTTACAGGTTTTTAAACGTTTTCCATCGGTTTTTTGGATGAGTGACGGGACTTGACCGGTTTTTTGGGTTTAAGCGTTCACGAAACCTAAAAACCTTGCTGCGTTTTAAAGAACAGGGTCTGTAGTATCCAAAAACCGCAAAAAACCGCATCTGGCTAATGCGGTTTTTTCACAATTAATTTACAGGTTTTTAAAGGTTTTCCATCGGTTTTTTGGATGGGTGACGGGACTTGACCGGTTTTTTGGGTTTAAACGTACAGAAAACCAAAAAAACTTGCTGCGTTGTAAAGAACAGGGTCTGTAGTATCCAACAACCGCAAAAAACCGCATCTGGCTAATGCGGTTTTTTCACAATTAATTTACAGGTTTTTAAAGGTTTTCCATCGGTTTTTTGGATGGGTGACGGGACTTGACCGGTTTTTTGGGTTTAAACGTTCACGAAACCTAAAAACCTTGCTGCGTTTTAAAGAACAGGGTCTGTAGTATCCAAAAACCGCGAAAAACCTCAAAAAACCGCATCTGGCTAATGCGGTTTTTTCACAATTAATTTACAGGTTTTTAAAGGTTTTCCATCGGTTTTTTGGATGGGTGACGGGACTTGACCGGTTTTTTGGGTTTAAACGTTCACGAAACCTAAAAACCTTGCTGCGTTGTAAAGAACAGGGTCTGTAGTATCCAAAAACCGCAAAAAACCGCAAAAACCGCAAAAAACCGCATCTAGCTAATGCGGTTTTTTCACAATTAATTTACAGGTTTTTAAAGGTTTTCCATCGGTTTTTTGGATGGGTGACGGGACTTGACCGGTTTTTTGGGTTTAAACGTTCACGAAACCTAAAAACCTTGCTGCGTTTTAAAGAACAGGGTCTGTATTATCCAAAAACCGCAAAAAACCACAAAAACCGCAAAAAACCGCATCTAGCTAATGCGGTTTTTTCACGATTAATTTACAGGTTTTTAAACGTTTTCCATCGGTTTTTTGGATGAGTGACGGGACTTGACCGGTTTTTTGGGTTTAAACGTTCACGAAACCTAAAAACCTTGCTGCGTTTTAAAGAACAGGGTCTGTAGTATCCAAAAACCGCAAAAAACCGCATCTGGCTAATGCGGTTTTTTCACAATTAATTTACAGGTTTTTAAAGGTTTTCCATCGGTTTTTTGGATGGGTGACGGGACTTGACCGGTTTTTTGGGTTTAAACGTTCACGAAACCTAAAAACCTTGCTGCGTTTTAAAGAACAGGGTCTGTATTATCCAAAAACCGCAAAAAACCGCAAAAAACCGCATCTGGCTAATGCGGTTTTTTCACAATTAATTTACAGGTTTTTAAAGGTTTTCCATCGGTTTTTTGGATGGGTGACGGGACTTGACCGGTTTTTTGGGTTTAAACGTTCACGAAACCTAAAAACCTTGCTGCGTTTTAAAGAACAGGGTCTGTATTATCCAAAAACCGCAAAAAACCACAAAAACCGCAAAAAACCGCATCTAGCTAATGCGGTTTTTTCACGATTAATTTACAGGTTTTTAAACGTTTTCCATCGGTTTTTTGGATGGGTGACGGGACTTGACCGGTTTTTTGGGTTTAAACGTACAGAAAACCAAAAAAAACTTGCTGCGTTGTAAAGAACAGGGTCTGTAGTATCCAAAAACCGCAAAATACCGCATCTGGCTAATGCGGTTTTTTCACAATTAATTTACAGGTTTTTAAAGGTTTTCCATCGGTTTTTTGGATGGGTGACGGGACTTGACCGGTTTTTTGGGTTTAAACGTACAGAAAACCAAAAAAAACTTGCTGCGTTGTAAAGAACAGGGTCTGTATTATCCAAAAACCGCAAAAAACCGCATCTGGCTAATGCGGTTTCTTCACAATTAATTTACAGGTTTTTAAAGGTTTTCCATCGGTTTTTTGGATGGGTGACGGGACTTGACCGGTTTTTTGGGTTTAAACGTTCACGAAACCTAAAAACCTTGCTGCGTTTTAAAGAACAGGGTCTGTAGTATCCAAAAACCGCAAAAAACCGCAAAAACCGCAAAAAACCGCATCTAGCTAATGCGGTTTTTTCACGATTAATTTACAGGTTTTTAAACGTTTTCCATCGGTTTTTTGGATGGGTGACGAGACTTGACCGGTTTTTTATGTTTAAACGTACAGAAAACCAAAAAAACTTGCTGCGTTGTAAAGAACAGGGTCTGTAGTATCCAAAAACCGCAAAAAACCGCATCTGGCTAATGCGGTTTCTTCACAATTAATTTACAGGTTTTTAAAGGTTTTCCATCGGTTTTTTGGATAGGTGACGGGACTTGACCGGTTTTTTGGGTTTAAACGTACAGAAAACCAAAAAAACTTGCTGCGTTGTAAAGAATTTGATTTGATTTAAACTTTATTTAAGTGTCAATTAGATTCAAAATTTTACATTCTGTTCTTCCATCCGTGACACTTGTCCGGTTAAATTCATATAGTCATTATACAATCCAGTCCAATAGCATTCCATTGCAAATAATAAAATCAGTTAACAAAATCATTATTACGTTTGGCTATAATCCACTCCCTAACTAGCTCTTTATATTTATCGTAGCCGAAAGAGTTAAGCACCCAATCATTTGGTAAACTATTCCATAACTGAATACTTTTAAAAGCAGTAGAATTCTTAAATATCATACTCTTAAATGACACTGCCATAACACGCGGCATGGAATTTTGTACAGTGTGCTGAGAAAATTCAAGCTTATTACTCCTGTACTTTTTGTACATGTTTTTTAACATTACAAAATCTATTCTTTCAATTACAGACATAAAATTACTCTTGTTCCATAAATCATAAATATTAATCGAGTCACGAACTTTATCGTATTGTCTTTTTGATTTTCTTAGCAAAACAGGTAGATGATAGCCAACAAGAAACCTATCTATCTTACTTTGAAGCTGATTGAGATGATTCTCAGTCTGAACCGCCCAAATATCTAGAGCATAATCAATTACAGAGTGCACATAGGCATTTAACATAATAGACATAACATTTTGATCAAGGAACCGTTTGATGCCCTGAAGATATTTGAGCCTGTGAGAGACTTTGGAATGAACAAGTGCAGAATGCTTCATAAATGACATGTTAGGCTCAAACATAACACCTAGGTATTTAAACTCATACACTCTATCAATTCTATGATTATCAACTAAAATAACACTATTAGTTTCATTTCTAACAGTAAGATCTTTCTCTTTGTGAAAAACCATATACTTCGTTTTATCGAAGTTAATCAAAAGGCCATTTACTTTACACCAATCATTAATTTTTTTAACCTGTAAAGTCATATCCTTAACTAATTCGTCACTATTTATACCTGCTTTATAGGCGACAAGATCATCAGCATAAAGTGAGTAGGGATTGTCCATACAAGTATCAATGTTATTAATAAATAGACTAAATAATAATGGACCTAATGCCGATCCTTGAGGAACGCCACACGGTAAATCATAGTGAACATCATTATTATCAATTGTGAAAACTCTATCTTTTAGACCTTGTTTTACTATATTTACATACCACGGCTCAAGAGCATATTCAGACATTAATTTACGTACCAACAATTGATGATCAACCGAGTCAAAGGCAGATTTCAGATCAAAAAATACTGCAACTACCTTAGTCTTAGGTTTATCAATATTGTCATAAATATACTGAGAAAAAATTGAAAGCGCGGTATGACACGACCTATTTTTCCTATACGCATATTGATTGTCATTTAACATACTTTCTACTCTATTCATAATTCTAAGATACATATATTTCTCAAAAATCTTGCAGTAACTATTAAGAATTGAAATAGGTCTATAATTTTTTGCAATTCTTCTAGAGCCCTTTCCTTTAAACAGAGGAATTACATTCGCTGATTTAAAACACGAAGGAATACTAGCTACTGTAGTTATAACAGTGAATAAAGTAGCTAATAAAAGTGAAATAGACTTAGAACATTTTTTCAAAGCAAACATCGGAACGTAAATGCTAGAATTTGATTTGCTATTATTCATTTCCTTCAGTACATTTTGTATATCTAGGTCAATTATTTCAAAACTACCATTGTCACATTCTTTGCTATTTTTGTAATCAAAATTATCACAATAATTCTTGACCTCTCGATCAAAAACAGTATCAACAATTCCAGTTGACGGAACTATAACAAATTGTTTTGCTAATAAATCATTGATTTTCGATTTGCAATTAATCTTTACACCATCCAGTTCTAACATCTGAATAGGTTGTTTAACAACATTTCTAAAGTTAGTCAGAGTATTAACAGAGTCCCATAAATAACATGTATTCGTAACTTCCTGGAATCTCTTTCTAAAATAATCTTTCTTGGATTTAGAAAGTAACATATTTACAACATTTCTAGCCTTTCTGAAGCTTTGCCAGTCCTTAGAATTACATGAACGCATAGCTTGTTTATTCGCAGAATTTCTGGCTTTAATTGCTTCAATCAGCTCAGGTGTTAGCCAGGGACTTATTCTACCAGTTACTTTCCTTTTCTTTAATGGAGCGTGTTTGCCAAGGACGCTAAGAGCAAAATTATTAAAATTCATAAATGTAACATCAATTAGGTTATTATTAGAATTAATTAGCTCTAAATCTCTCCATTCAAAAGAGTTTAAGTCCTTATCAACTTCTTCCCAATTGACTTTACTATAATCTCTACAAGAAATGACTTTGGGTAGAAAAGAGAGCTTTTTAGATTTAAGCACCGTGAAGCATAACTCATGATCAGATCCCGCGTAAGGAAAGTGACCTGATCTAGTAAATTTTTCAATATTTTTGACATAAACATGATCTAACAGGGATTTTTTCTTGTAAGTGGGTCCTATCATCTGCTGAAACCAACTGAATTCGCGACAAAGTAAACGAAATTTATTGATATTCGCATCAAAGTTGGAAGTTAAATCATGTTTCAATAAATCAATGTTGAAGTCTCCAAACAGAACATGAATTGAATCTTGTGTGGAGAGAAAAACATTAATCTCCTTAAATAGTTCAAGGAATTTCACTAGTGAAGTTTCAGGTTGTCTATAGACCGTAGTGATTAAGATTGGTTTAAGTCCATTCTTTTTAATTTTTATAATTGTGATTTCAACCAAATCAATGCTGTGCTTAAAATCAATATCTAGATAGTCTAATTCCACATCTTCCTTAACAAAAATAATGGTGCCACCACCACTATTGTCACATGGATGGCAGTCATAGTTTGTATAATATAAATAATATTAGGTTATTAGGTGGGTTCAGGTGAACCCACATCTCTATGTAACATATAGACCATGTTGACCATGAGTCAGTAACATTCATTCTGAGGAGTCCAACAAGTCAACTCCTAATAAATTGTAGCTCCGACTACTTCTTCCAAGAAACTATCTCCTCGTTGTCGCCGCCATTCCTCTTCTATAAATCATTCTCATTTTATTTAATTCGGATTCATCGAACTTGGGACTTAAAGCATCAGGGATTAAAGGATCATTTTAAAGGACTTAAAATCAAAGGACCTGTTCATCTCCTATAATACATCCTCTATTCGGGTATTGTGTCATTTAGTCAGATTGCGTTAATTCCATATTATATATTTGCTAAGCACATCATTTATTGAGGTCAAAAGTACTTCAGATTGCATACTGTGCATCTGATAGTACATATGCAGAGGTAATAAGACGAAGGGAAGGACCATAAAGTCTTACAATGGAAAGTCTTACAATTGAAGGGTCATAAAGTCTTACAATGACGATCCACAGGAGTTCCTTTTAAAAAATTATGATCCAAATAGTATTTTTTCATAAAAATTTGAGATAAAATTTAAAAATTTGAAAAACATTCCGTTTAAAATTGTGGTTTAAAAATGTTGTGTGGATTGCTAGTCCCACGTTCCCAAGTAACATTCGATGTATTTTCGGTTCATAAATTCAAGCTAAAGATTCCTATAAAAAATTAATTAAAAGACGTGGATTTCTGATCCCGTATTCACCAAAGTTGCTAAGTCTAAATTATGTTTAAACCTAAAACCAAATGTTATGCCCATACTATAAAAAAATATATCTTACGTGAATTGGTATTAATATGATTTTTGTTCTGATATTTTTAGTAACATTTTTGGCCTAAATATTTTGTTCTGGAATTCACATTTCCAGTTATCCTGTCTACAGTTCCGTTCATCAATTCATCATCAGTTACATCTTTAATTGTTCCCGTGGTTAGTACAAGGTTATTCCCGAGTGCTAAAAATAATAATATTCGCTTGGATTTATAGTCCATTGAATTTGAAAGTGGTTAAATCATTTGTTAGACCTATTGAACACTATAATCTACGGTTTTGGAATTATGAACTCCGGTTAGATTGTTGATCTACCAAACTTATAGTTCAGGTTGCATGGTTTTATAGACCTTCAACCCATAACGAAGTTATTCTTTGTATTTTGTCGTAAAAATAGATTCAATTATGTTTCTGTTCAAATATTTGGAAATTTAGTTTTAAAGCAAATTTAAAATTTAAAATTTGAATGTAGCCTTATGGGGAGATTTAACATTTTTAGTTTTATGCCAAATTACTACAATTACCATTTTGTTTTTTGAATGTCATTTCACTAGTCTAGACAAAACCGATAATTTCATTTAATCATGTACCCAGTACATCTAAACATTCATGTTAACGAACCAAACCGACAGATAATTCAAATTTAAAATCCAGACAGTTTATCTTCTGATTTAAATAATATTTCCGACCAACACAGACTAATTATCAAGTTCAATACTTCGTGTTCAGACAGTTTACATTTAAATAATTTATTCAATTCAATCTTAACTTGTTTAAATATTTCCGATTGTTGGAATTAACTTTAAAGCTAAATGATTTATGTTTAATTCTACTTATCTTATATATGTAAGGTCAAGTTAACAAGATTAGCATTTAACTAATTTAATGGGCATGTTACAAATAACTAATTTGTGAAGGAAACTAACATTCAAATTACTAATGATTGGATTATAACAGACAAAACTTGTAATGAAGTATGATTTCAATTTTGGTATGTTATCAGTTCTTGATGTTAGACGATTTATTCAGAAAGTCTAGACAGGTCAACTTTGTAGACGAATTAAGGCAAATTAGAGGAAAGTCAGAAACGTGGTGGTAATGCGAGAAGGAATGATAGTGTTGAAGTGTAGATTCATTTAACTTGAGTGAAGGTTGTAATAATAATAACTACATACAAATTTAAATAATTTTGAGTCTACAATTTAACGAGAAATTAATATTCAAGAGTACATCATGAAATACATAAGCATTTAAATTCCAGAAATTACTATTGTTATTTTCAAAGTCAGTTCTAAAGAGATAAAAACTTGGAAAGGGATATAATTTATATTCAAGATTACAGACACAGTTATGAAAATTCGAGTACAGTTATTAGTAATTAAGTAAAGAGGGCTTTACTTCACATTGTTTTAAGAAAGTTTGTTTTGATTCATTGTCATTAGTTATGTTTTAGGACGCTACTAATTCATGTATAGTTTGACAGTCAGTATCTGATGATGGTTTAAAATATGTTGTTTATTGTTAAGTACATTTGTATTTTTAATTCCACTTGAGCCTGATCATCTCAAAAGGGAGCGAAATATTTTAGTCATGATTTCATTAAAATCAGAAATAAGAACAATCTCAGCATATACGAACCTGAAATTCATTAATTTATAGAGATGGAAAATACGCTTGCTGCAGCAGCAGATTTTTCCACCCCATTCATTTTCATTACATTTGTAATTAGGCTTAAATTAGTTTTATTAATTAAAGGTTTTTCGTATTTGATAATTGAATACATTGATTGAGAAAGTTTAGCTCCTACAGCTCAGAAAAATGAATTCTTAAATTCAAAATTTGCATGCCGAAATAAATCATTCCGAGACGTCGGGTAGAATGGATTTAGTTTCATGAAATTATACAAATATTGTCGTAAAAAATTAAGTGTCTTACCACTGTTGTTGAGAAATAAAATTATCAGCTGGAAGCTGTTACCGTCAGTTATGAAATTGGAACATAGAACTAGAAAATGAAAATATACTGTTCAAAGCGTATTCGAATCTATTATTTGTGAGAAATATGACTCGTAATTCCTAAACTAATGACTACACTCAATTAGTGTTGTACATCAACTCAAACGTTGTTTAAATTATCTTCTATAATTTACACTACGTGTAATATCAATTTGCTAAAATTTTGAAAGATTAACTTTATAAGAGTATCTTTATTGAAAAAAATGAAACATAGTTAAACATTTTATAAAAAATGGATCTTTATCCTTATCCAAAATAAGAATTTATGTTTAAACACAATGGGTGTTAAGAAACTTGAAATTTCAAAATTCAAATCTTAAATGATTTTGGAAACATTGGAATCAAACTTACTAATTTACTAACCAATCTTTTCCAGAACTTTGCTTCTCAAAATTCGTTTCAAATCGATTAAAGTAAATTAGTGGCTACACACATAATGTTATCATTTCAAATTGAATTTCAAGTTAAATAATGTTAGTTATAAAAAAAATATATATTATATCAAGAGGAAAAATTTGAATCTTTGTTTTGACAATGTTACTTTATTAAGTGACGGCTTTGATCCAAATTTTACCTCAGTTACATTTTCAAATTATTTCTAACATTACCGTACATCAAATTTATTAACTCCAATATTCTTAAAATCCCAGAATATTGAACGTTGTCCTTTCTAAGTTCGATTATGTTTTTTGTTGGGATTTAAACACATGTAAACCATAGATTTAAAATTCATGTACGGAATGGTAGTATTTACTAGTTATTAATTAATTTCAAATTAAATCAAAAATTGAATATTTCTTTAAATATAAAAAAAACGCTCAAAATAGCACAATTTTGTTAATGGTAAAAATCAAAAATTGATTACAAATTAACCCTGCGAGGACACAGATATAATGAATTAGAAATATCATAGATTTACATAGATTATATTACAATATATATATTATATTTATAGAAAAAAATATATTTCAACAGATACTTAAATTATTGACATTTAATCACAATTAAATACTTATGCGGTTATCAATTAATATGGAACATGGGAAGCTCATCACCTGGACATCCTTTTAAGTGGAATCAATGGATTGACATCAATAAATCTATCAAATTAAATTCTGAAGCACCAAAAACTATCAATTCGAACAATTCTTAAGAATATTACTAACTTTGAAATGGTGGTGGAGGATGTTACTTTCTGGTTCATCTGACATTGTTTATTGACAAGTACTAAAGTTGTCAAAAAGTTCATGAGATAGTGATTAAAAACAATATGAATCACACTCCTTTGTCACAACAAATTGGAATTGCTGTTGGCTATCCGTATTTCGTGAATGAACCGTCAACTTTTGTAATACGTTTGATTTGTTTCACGGACATCCCTGTGGACCTCCATCTACTATTCTTCGTAACCAGTCGTGCTTTCTACTCTACAACACTTTCAATTAAAACAAAATTCCGGATGTACACCCAGCTTCCTCGACCTAACCCCGCAATTTTCCCGTTATTACCCATTTTTGGTGAAGGATGATGTCACATGGATGGCAGTCATAGTTTGTATAATATAAATAATATTAGGTTATTAGGTGGGTTCAGGTGAACCCACATCTCTATGTAACATATAGACCATGTTGACCATGAGTCAGTAACATTCATTCTGAGGAGTCCAACAAGTCAACTCCTAATAAATTGTAGCTCCGACTACTTCTTCCAAGAAACTATCTCCTCGTTGTCGCCGCCATTCCTCTTCTATAAATCATTCTCATTTTATTTAATTCGGATTCATCGAACTTGGGACTTAAAGCATCAGGGATTAAAGGATCATTTTAAAGGACTTAAAATCAAAGGACCTGTTCATCTCCTATAATACATCCTCTATTCGGGTATTGTGTCATTTAGTCAGATTGCGTTAATTCCATATTATATATTTGCTAAGCACATCATTTATTGAGGTCAAAAGTACTTCAGATTGCATACTGTGCATCTGATAGTACATATGCAGAGGTAATAAGACGAAGGGAAGGACCATAAAGTCTTACACTATTGATAGTTCTATCAGATCTAATAGTTCTATAATTTGGAACAGAGTACTGATTATCTGTATCTCTATGTTGATCGAGTTTAGATTCTGTACAAGCAAGTACTGTAATATTTTTTATCAGTAGTAAGAGTTTAAGCTCCTCAAACTTATTCCTAATACTATTAAAATTTAAATGACAGAAGATCAAACCCTTCGAATGTACAAATTCAGGAGTGAAAACACTGTTTAATACAGAGTCCACATCTAACACGTTGTCGTCAATATTTACAAGTTGAGAGTCTTGATTATGAGGCGGTACAGATGTGAGGCTGTCATCGAAGACGTTGCCTACAGTGTAGATCCAATTGATATTTGAAACAGAATATGTACAGGATGAACAATACCAATTGTGTTTAAGAAATATCGACTTTCCGTCAACAACTCCAGCTCTTGCACGCACTAATCCGCTGAGTTGACAAAGTCCACAGAGAGTAAATTTGTAAAATTGAGAATCCATGTTGAGTTAGAGATTGGTGAGATTCTTAAACTGCATTGAGCGATTAGTCCCTCGTACTTGAGTGCAAGGCAATGGTTGACCGGCATAGCAAAACAAGAAGAGTAGGTTTTTTTAGTAAATCATTCTTTAACTAATTAAAAAATGCAAAATTCAAAATAATAAAAGCTCGCCTGGCAATGTGCCAGACAGGGATGGAAGTGCAGTGAGGAACAGAGGGTTCGAACTCCACCTTGAACCTTGCACGATGAGCCATCCCTGAGGCTGTTTAGAAATCCGAAGAGGTCAAAGGTAAGAATGAAGCTCCACTGAGACCGGGTAGTGATGAATCAGAGCCAGCGGGTCAATCAGGTTGTAAGAGTTCCAATTTCCTTTAAAGTCTCCAAAAGTCAGTCAGCAGTCCTATCTCATACTATGTTGAGAGATGTGGTAGGGGCACAGTATTTTAGTGCCGAGTGTACATGAAAGAATAAAAAGAAAAACTGATTTTCAGTTTTTGAAAATAGGATTTTCTGGATAAAAACAGAGTTTGAAATTGTGAAACTGCACTATTTCACTTCAGGAACTCTTGATATATCGTTCAGGTGAGGTGACGGGTGTCAGAGATTGTCCGGTGTGTAGAAATTTTTAATTTTGTCAAAAATAAAATATATTGGGAGACAGAAAGACATCTGTACTCCTCCGAGTCCTCCTCCTCCTCTCTGGACAGGGTCTGTAGTATCCAAAAACCGCAAAAAACCGCATCTGGCTAATGCGGTTTTTTCACAATTAATTTACAGGTTTTTAAAGGTTTTCCATCGGTTTTTTGGATGGGTGACGGGACTTGACCGGTTTTTTGGGTTTAAACGTTCACGAAACCTAAAAACCTTGCTGCGTTTTAAAGAACAGGGTCTGTATTATCCAAAAACCGCCAAAAACCACAAAAACCGCAAAAAACCGCATCTAGCTAATGCGGTTTTTTCACGATTAATTTACAGGTTTTTAAAACGTTTTCCATCGGTTTTTTGGATGAGTGACGGGACTTGACCGGTTTTTTGGGTTTAAACGTTCACGAAACCTAAAAACCTTGCTGCGTTTTAAAGAACAGGGTCTGTAGTATCCAAAAACCGCAAAAAACCGCAAAAAAACCGCATCTAGCTAATGCGGTTTTTTCACGATTAATTTACAGGTTTTTAAACGTTTTCCATCGGTTTTTTGGATGGGTGACGGGACTTGACCGGTTTTTTGGGTTTAAACGTACAGAAAACCAAAAAAAACTTGCTGCGTTGTAAAGAACAGGGTCTGTAGTATCCAAAAACCGCAAAAAAACCGCAAAAAACCGCATCTGGCTAATGCGGTTTTTTCACAATTAATTTACAGGTTTTTAAAGGTTTTCCATCGGTTTTTTGGATGGGTGACGGGACTTGACCGGTTTTTTGGGTTTAAACGTTCACGAAACCTAAAAACCTTGCTGCGTTTTAAAGAACAGGGTCTGTATTATCCAAAAACCGCAAAAAACCACAAAACCGCAAAAAACCGCATCTAGCTAATGCGGTTTTTTCACGATTAATTTACAGGTTTTTAAACGTTTTCCATCGGTTTTTTGGATGGGTGACGGGACTTGACCGGTTTTTTGGGTTTAAACGTACAGAAAACCAAAAAAAACTTGCTGCGTTGTAAAGAACAGGGTCTGTAGTATCCAAAAACCGCAAAATACCGCATCTGGCTAATGCGGTTTTTTCACAATTAATTTACAGGTTTTTAAAGGTTTTCCATCGGTTTTTTGGATGGGTGACGGGACTTGACCGGTTTTTTGGGTTTAAACGTACAGAAAACCAAAAAAAACTTGCTGCGTTGTAAAGAACAGGGTCTGTAGTATCCAAAAACCGCAAAAAACCGCAAAAAAACCGCATCTAGCTAATGCGGTTTTTTCACGATTAATTTACAGGTTTTTAAACGTTTTCCATCGGTTTTTTGGATGGGTGACGAGACTTGACCGGTTTTTTATGTTTAAACGTACAGAAAACCAAAAAAACTTGCTGCGTTGTAAAGAACAGGGTCTGTAGTATCCAAAAACCGCAAAAAACCGCATCTGGCTAATGCGGTTTCTTCACAATTAATTTACAGGTTTTTAAAGGTTTTCCATCGGTTTTTTGGATAGGTGACGGGACTTGACCGGTTTTTTGGGTTTAAACGTACAGAAAACCAAAAAAACTTGCTGCGTTGTAAAGAACAGGGTCTGTAGTATCCAAAAACCGCAAAAAACCGCATCTGGCTAATGCGGTTTTTTCACAATTAATTTACAGGTTTTTAAAGGTTTTCCATCGGTTTTTTGGATGGGTGACGGGACTTGACCGGTTTTTTGGGTTTAAACGTTCACGAAACCTAAAAACCTTGCTGCGTTTTAAAGAACAGGGTCTGTATTATCCAAAAACCGCAAAAAACCACAAAAACCGCAAAAAACCGCATCTAGCTAATGCGGTTTTTTCACGATTAATTTACAGGTTTTTAAACGTTTTCCATCGGTTTTTTGGATGAGTGACGGGACTTGACCGGTTTTTTGGGTTTAAACGTTCACGAAACCTAAAAACCTTGCTGCGTTTTAAAGAACAGGGTCTGTAGTATCCAAAAACCGCAAAAAACCGCAAAAAACCGCATCTAGCTAATGCGGTTTTTTCACGATTAATTTACAGGTTTTTAAACGTTTTCCATCGGTTTTTTGGATGGGTGACGGGACTTGACCGGTTTTTTGGGTTTAAACGTACAGAAAACCAAAAAAAACTTGCTGCGTTGTAAAGAACAGGGTCTGTAGTATCCAAAAACCGCAAAAAACCGCATCTGGCTAATGCGGTTTTTTCACAATTAATTTACAGGTTTTTAAAGGTTTTCCATCGGTTTTTTGGATGGGTGACGGGACTTGACCGGTTTTTTGGGTTTAAAACGTTCACGAAACCTAAAAACCTTGCTGCGTTTTAAAGAACAGGGTCTGTATTATCCAAAAACCGCAAAAAACCACAAAAACCGCAAAAAAACCGCATCTAGCTAATGCGGTTTTTTCACGTTTAATTTACAGGTTTTTAAACGTTTTCCATCGGTTTTTTTGATGAGTGACGGGACTTGACCGGTTTTTTGGGTTTAAACGTTCACGAATCCTAAAAACCTTGCTGCGTTTTAAATAACAGGGTCTGTAGTATCCAAAAACCGCAAAAAACCGCAAAAAACCGCATCTAGCTAATGCGGTTTTTTCACAATTAATTTACAGGTTTTTAAAGGTTTTCCATCGGTTTTTTGGATGGGTGACGGGACTTGACCGGTTTTTTGGGTTTAAACGTACAGAAAACCAAAAAAACTTGCTGCGTTGTAAAGAACAGGGTCTGTAGTATCCAAAAACCGCAAAAAACCGCATCTGGCTAATGCGGTTTTTTTCACAATTAATTTACAGGTTTTTAAAGGTTTTCCATCGGTTTTTTGGATGGGTGACGGGACTTGACCGGTTTTTTGGGTTTAAACGTACAGAAAACCAAAAAAAACTTGCTGCGTTGTAAAGAACAGGGTCTGTAGTATCCAAAAACCGCAAAAAACCGCAAAAACCGCAAAAAACCGCATCTAGCTAATGCGGTTTTTTCACAATTAATTTACAGGTTTTTAAAGGTTTTCCATCGGTTTTTTGGATGGGTGACGGGACTTGACCGGTTTTTTGGGTTTAAACGTTCACGAAACCTAAAAACCTTGCTGCGTTTTAAAGAACAGGGTCTGTATTATCCAAAAACCGCAAAAAACCACAAAAACCGCAAAAAACCGCATCTAGCTAATGCGGTTTTTTTCACGATTAATTTACAGGTTTTTAAACGTTTTCCATCGGTTTTTTGGATGAGTGACGGGACTTGACCGGTTTTTTGGGTTTAAAACGTTCACGAAACCTAAAAACCTTGCTGCGTTTTAAAGAACAGGGTCTGTAGTATCCAAAAACCGCAAAAAACCGCAAAAAACCGCATCTGGCTAATGCGGTTTTTTCACAATTAATTTACAGGTTTTTAAAGGTTTTCCATCGGTTTTTTGGATGGGTGACGGGACTTGACCGGTTTTTTGGGTTTAAACGTTCACGAAACCTAAAAACCTTGCTGCGTTTAAAGAACAGGGTCTGTATTATCCAAAAACCGCAAAAAACCGCAAAAAAACCGCATCTGGCTAATGCGGTTTTTTCACAATTAATTTACAGGTTTTTAAAGGTTTTCCATCGGTTTTTTGGATGGGTGACGGGACTTGACCGGTTTTTTGGGTTTAAACGTTCACGAAACCTAAAAACCTTGCTGCGTTTTAAAGAACAGGGTCTGTATTATCCAAAAACCGCAAAAAACCACAAAAACCGCAAAAAACCGCATCTAGCTAATGCGGTTTTTTCACAATTAATTTACAGGTTTTTAAAGGTTTTCCATCGGTTTTTTGGATGGGTGACGGGACTTGACCGGTTTTTTGGGTTTAAACGTACAGAAAACCAAAAAAACTTGCTGCGTTGTAAAGAACAGGGTCTGTATTATCCAAAAACCGCAAAAAAACCGCATCTGGCTAATGCGGTTTTTTCACAATTAATTTATAGGTTTTTAAAGGTTTTCCATCGGTTTTTTGGATGGGTGACGGGACTTGACCGGTTTTTTGGGTTTAAACGTACAGAAAACCAAAAAAAACTTGCTGCGTTGTAAAGAACAGGGTCTGTAGTATCCAAAAACCGCAAAAAACCGCAAAAACCGCAAAAAACCGCATCTAGCTAATGCGGTTTTTTCACAATTAATTTACAGGTTTTTAAAGGTTTTCCATGGGTTTTTTGGATGGGTGACGGGACTTGACCGGTTTTTTGGGTTTAAACGTACAGAAAACCAAAAAAAACTTGCTGCGTTGTAAAGAACAGGGTCTGTAGTATCCAAAAAACCGCAAAAAACCGCAAAAACCGCAAAAAACCGCATCTAGCTAATGCGGTTTTTTCACAATTAATTTACAGGTTTTTAAAGGTTTTCCATCGGTTTTTTGGATGGGTGACGGGACTTGACCGGTTTTTTGGGTTTAAACGTTCACGAAACCTAAAAACCTTGCTGCGTTTTAAAGAACAGGGTCTGTATTATCCAAAAACCGCAAAAAACCACAAAAACCGCAAAAAACCGCATCTAGCTAATGCGGTTTTTTCACGTTTAATTTACAGGTTTTTAAACGTTTTCCATCGGTTTTTTTGATGAGTGACGGGACTTGACCGGTTTTTTGGGTTTAAACGTTCACGAATCCTAAAAACCTTGCTGCGTTTTAAATAACAGGGTCTGTAGTATCCAAAAACCGCAAAAAACCGCAAAAAACCGCATCTAGCTAATGCGGTTTTTTCACAATTAATTTACAGGTTTTTAAAGGTTTTCCATCGGTTTTTTGGATGGGTGACGGGACTTGACCGGTTTTTTGGGTTTAAACGTACAGAAAACCAAAAAAACTTGCTGCGTTGTAAAGAACAGGGTCTGTAGTATCCAAAAACCGCAAAAAACCGCATCTGGCTAATGCGGTTTTTTCACAATTAATTTACAGGTTTTTAAAGGTTTTCCATCGGTTTTTTGGATGGGTGACGGGACTTGACCGGTTTTTTTGGGTTTAAACGTTCACGAAACCTAAAAACCTTGCTGCGTTTTAAAGAACAGGGTCTGTATTATCCAAAAACCGCAAAAAACCACAAAAACCGCAAAAAACCGCATCTAGCTAATGCGGTTTTTTCACGATTAATTTACAGGTTTTTAAACGTTTTCCATCGGTTTTTTGGATGGGTGACGGGACTTGACCGGTTTTTTTGGGTTTAAACGTACAGAAAACCAAAAAAAACTTGCTGCGTTGTAAAGAACAGGGTCTGTAGTATCCAAAAACCGCAAAATACCGCATCTGGCTAATGCGGTTTTTTCACAATTAATTTACAGGTTTTTAAAGGTTTTCCATCGGTTTTTTGGATGGGTGACGGGACTTGACCGGTTTTTTGGGTTTAAACGTACAGAAAACCAAAAAAAACTTGCTGCGTTGTAAAGAACAGGGTCTGTAGTATCCAAAAACCGCAAAAAAACCGCAAAAAAACCGCATCTAGCTAATGCGGTTTTTTCACGATTAATTTACAGGTTTTTAAACGTTTTCCATCGGTTTTTTGGATGGGTGACGAGACTTGACCGGTTTTTTATGTTTAAACGTACAGAAAACCAAAAAAACTTGCTGCGTTGTAAAGAACAGGGTCTGTAGTATCCAAAAACCGCAAAAAACCGCATCTGGCTAATGCGGTTTCTTCACAATTAATTTACAGGTTTTTAAAGGTTTTCCATCGGTTTTTTGGATAGGTGACGGGACTTGACCGGTTTTTTGGGTTTAAACGTACAGAAAACCAAAAAAACTTGCTGCGTTGTAAAGAACAGGGTCTGTAGTATCCAAAAACCGCAAAAAACCGCATCTGGCTAATGCGGTTTTTTCACAATTAATTTACAGGTTTTTAAAGGTTTTCCATCGGTTTTTTGGATGGGTGACGGGACTTGACCGGTTTTTTGGGTTTAAACGTTCACGAAACCTAAAAACCTTGCTGCGTTGTAAAGAACAGGGTCTGTATTATCCAAAAACCGCAAAAAACCACAAAAACCGCAAAAAACCGCATCTAGCTAATGCGGTTTTTTCACGATTAATTTACAGGTTTTTAAACGTTTTCCATCGGTTTTTTGGATGAGTGACGGGACTTGACCGGTTTTTTGGGTTTAAACGTTCACGAAACCTAAAAACCTTGCTGCGTTTTAAAGAACAGGGTCTGTAGTATCCAAAAACCGCAAAAAACCGCAAAAAACCGCATCTAGCTAATGC
>CAJQTU010000131.1:0-16631 GCA_906901685.1 Desoria tigrina
GAATATCTTCATTTTAAATCTAATCATCCAAAACATTTACTAAAATCCCTCCCTTATTCTTGTGGATTAAGAATAATTCGATCATGCTCCAATCCTAAAGATCGAGATGATGAGTTGAGATTAATGTTTCTTAAATTTGCCAATAGAAGTTATCCTCAGCCCTTATTAGATGAGTGTAAAATTAAATTAAACAATATTAAGAGAGAATCCCTGCTAACCCCAAAGACAAGACTTGTAATAGGCCACCTTAGAGTAAACTTTCCTGAAATTTTATCTCAATACACAATTCCTTTAACCCAAGATAACAATACAATTCCTTCGAACAAAATCTTCATTGTTGTCTCATTTCATAAAAACATATTTGGGTTTAACAAAATTATCAGAGAAACCTTTCAATCCGCTATATTAACTTTAAATCGATTACCTGGACACCAAAGCATCCATTGGATCCTTTCATCTACTTATCATCATGTTTCAAAATCCATTTTCAAATCGCCAATCTAAACCACCCACTCGTGATCAAAATGGACAAAACTTTATGGATTCGCCCGAACTTTCAGACGAAATTATAATACAAGATTCTGAAAAACCTGCGGACGAGGATTTCGTTTTATCATCGGACGACGAATTTCTAGGAGCGTCACAACCTTCACAAACAAGTAAAAAATCATCCAAACGTAAGAAAAGTCCTACTCCTTCAGTCTCAACCTCACCCATACACTCTAATAGTAAAAAAGCTAAAGTCAACGTTGCCGATTTAGCAGAGAAACTATCATTTATAGACAAAGACACCAAATTAGTTATTCATAATTTTATCGAAAGCTATGATGCCGATTGTTTAGTCAGGGAATACACAGACATCTTAACTAAATTTGCATGTCTACCTGTTATACCATTACCTTCTAAATTAGAAGAAATGTTAAATTACAAACCTGAACAACTTCCTTCCAAACATTGTCAAAAGGTCATTGCAAACCTGTTCATTTGTTATTTCCAGACAAAATATTTCAACAATAATGTATCCTCAGCTCTGGAAAATGATTTGGCTCTTGTCAATCCTCAAGTTCACTTTAACATTCCTCAATTTCATTTGCTACCTTTAAAATCTGTAAACGCTCTTTCAAAGTCAAAGAAGGACATTGTTCTTGAAATGCAGAAAACGGCATTACATGGAACTACTTTTATTGTTGAACTGATTTTATTACGAATTATCAAAACTCTTTTCGAATCTTTTCAATCATTACCTTCAGAAAAAAGTCAGTTTCATGTTGAACATTTCTTT
This sequence comes from Desoria tigrina, assembly GCA_906901685.1. Classification (NCBI taxonomy): domain Eukaryota; kingdom Metazoa; phylum Arthropoda; class Collembola; order Entomobryomorpha; family Isotomidae; genus Desoria; species Desoria tigrina. The sequence goes on from CAJQTU010000131.1 coordinate 1,283, forward strand.
GCAATTTTTTATAAAAGATGCAAAGCTGATTTTATTCAGAATTACCCGATGAAGGTGATTGATTGGAAAAATAAAGAGGACAAAATCAAACCCAGTATTCCCATTTGGAGAAAAAATGATAAAGATGAACCTCCTGAACAGAACACAAACAGATTTGCATCAAACCTTCTACATTCCATAGATAATGATAAATTTCAATTCGATTTAAAGTCAGTTAATGAGGAATATGATAAAATCGTGAATAATTCTTTAATCTCACAAGGTTCTAAGAGGCAAACCTTGTCCCGTCCTAGGCTGTTTCATGGCTCGTTTGAAAATAGACGTAAGTCTAATTTTAATAATTTTAGAACCCACTTTAGAGGAAGAGGTTTCAATAATAGAAACAATTACCAAAATTCAACCCGACAGGGAAATCACAATGAAGATTTTAATCCTAGTTTTAACAATAACAGAGGTCGACGAAATTATCCACCCAACACTTTTAATAGGGGAGATCAGACTTCAATGAATCCACGTCCTCAGGTTCAAGAATCCCATCCCTTTTCAAACCCAAAATCGAATAAACCGACCACAAACATATGTAAAGCAGATTTATTGAATTAACACACTGCTGCAGATCAAACTAAAACTCGTAGATTTACAAATATGAAAAATCATTTTAATGTTAAACATCCTGTGTCTAAAGCTGACAATAACGCACTTTTTTCACTTTTTAAATTTGTTCAAAACACTCCAAACACAGTACACAATCTTGTTCCTAATCTCACAATTCCGAAACCTATCTTAGCTACGTTAGCTCTTGGCCCAAAATTTTCATTTCCACAGCCTCCTAATCTTATAAAACTACAGTCCGATATCAGAGAAGGCTTTAGAAAACTTGGTTGGGCAATTCACTTTAAACTAGAAGGAGACGCAAAGGAATTTACAGATTACGACAGATTAATCAATATTATGCGTAAACAAAATAGTCGTTTGAAACCCAAAATACATTCTGATTTTGAAAAAAGCTTATTTAAGCCCAAAAATGTATTTAGATATCTTAATAATGCCATATCTAAGAATCTAAGTTGTACAAATGACATTAACTTTCAACTTATTCTTAATTTACGGCATTTCTGTAAAATTAATGAAATAATCATAACACCTTCAGATAAGAATGCCGGATTGTGTATTATGAAACAGGAAGACTATGATAGGGAAATTCATTCTCAATTATCCGACGAAAAAGTATATGCTCCCTCGACAGAATCTCACTATAACTATGCAATGGAGACTTTTATTTCCACACTTAATTACTATTCTGATTTCATGCCTGAAAAACTGAAACTCAAAAAGTTATATCCTCTCGAATACCTCCCTGCAAATTTTTACATATTACCGAAAGTACATAAGGCTTTCGAGATTTTCCCAAAAGGCAGACCTATCTCAAGCACTACAGGGACTATTAATAAATGTGTGAGCATGGCTTTAGATCTTTTCCTTCAGCCACTTATCACTTTTATATCTGATGTTATAATTGATTCCACTCATCTTTTAATCCTTCTAAATAATATCAAATTGGACCCGATTAAAAAATATGCGTTTATTACAGTAGATATAAAATCTCTGTACTTAGAATTACTAATTTCAGATTGCAAAAAATTCTGTGCAGAAACATTTACAAATTTTAAACCATTCTTACAATTACCTTTTGACATCGATACTAAAGATATTTTAAAACTAATGCATTTAAGTCTTGACTTTAGTTATTTAAAATTTAAAAATGAATATTTTTTTCAAAATCGTGGTATCCAAATGGGAAACAGTTCAAGTGTGTCAATAGCAAATATAACAGTAGGGAATACACTGAAAAATATTTGGAAAACCGAAATGGTCTTTAAAGCAAGATTCCTAGACGATATTATATGTATTGTGGATTTAAGCAATATCTCAGATTTAAAAACTTGGATTGAAGACACTTTTAAACATAAATATTTGGAATTCACACACGAATTCAGTTACTCTACAATCAATTTTTTAGACCTAAAAATCACATTGGAATCTGATAATACCATTTCTACATCTCTCTACAAAAAACCTATTTCTAAACACGAATATCTTCATTTTAAATCTAATCATCCAAAACATTTACTAAAATCCCTCCCTTATTCTTGTGGATTAAGAATAATTCGATCATGCTCCAATCCTAAAGATCGAGATGATGAGTTGAGATTAATGTTTCTTAAATTTGCCAATAGAAGTTATCCTCAGCCCTTATTAGATGAGTGTAAAATTAAATTAAACAATATTAAGAGAGAATCCCTGCTAACCCCAAAGACAAGACTTGTAATAGGCCACCTTAGAGTAAACTTTCCTGAAATTTTATCTCAATACACAATTCCTTTAACCCAAGATAACAATACAATTCCTTCGAACAAAATCTTCATTGTTGTCTCATTTCATAAAAACATATTTGGGTTTAACAAAATTATCAGAGAAACCTTTCAATCCGCTATATTAACTTGCTCTGATGAAGAGGTTAAAAGTTTGGCCTTAGACTTTGAGATTCGAGTAGTGTTCAAAATTCCAAATTCTCTATTAAGATCACTTAAATTATGAATCATTATCTTTGGAATGTTAGGCACGATTTAACTTAAATCAACATTATTACGGTTAAATATTAAGTCCCCAGGTAGTTATTTATATTTATCTATATGTATTTATTTGAAATCTGAATAAACAATTACTGTAAAACACAAAACTTGAGCCGTTCTGCTCCCTGATTTTTAAAAAAATATATCATAAATGTCTATTACTCTGTCCTTACACTGTCCATTCAATTCATTATATTATATTGGGTCTTCATAGCCGGAGGCTATTATTATTATTATATCCATATGTAAACCACGAAACGAAGCTACGAGACGATAACAAGAATTTCTGGAATATTATTCTACTGTTCACTTGGAACAGAGTCAGTCGAGTTTTTTTAAACAAATGTATTTGTATTCTCCGACCCATTTTTAAAATATTGTATTCTTAAATATTTATAAAACTGTAAGTCTTAATTGCATATTTATAATTAATCATTGTAAAATGTACTGTGATAATTTACTAAGTGTTCTATCAATTTTGTAGGGTTGAAAGCGTATCTACGAATCGTATATTTCCATATATTATTATATATCCATCATTACTCTTACAAATACTGTATTCAACCGAGGTAATTTAGCTGATCTGCAGCTCGCAACTTCATTTTTAACTTTTGTATTTGTACCATTATATTATATCATATTGTAGTCATTATAATAATAATCTATTGATTACTTGTAATTATTTAGTTTGAAATTGGCCTGAAGAAGATGAAAATCATCGAAACCTGGTTGCCAAATAAATCAAATTGTTGATGAAAGTTGACGGTGTCAATTTTTAAGATTTATTTCTACAAATTTAAATTGGTGACCGTAGGTCAAGCCGTTCGCCAGTTATCGCACCGACGGACAGACAGACAGACAGACAGACAGACAGACAGACAGACAGACAGACAGACAGCCTAGTCATTCGCATAAAGTGTTTTCAACACTTAATAAAGCAAACATAATAACTGTGTTTTTTGTATTATGAAAAAATCAAAACTCTGTAAATTTCCACAATAATTAGTTAAACATTTTAAGGTATAATGTTGATAATTCATCTTTAATACTAGATTAAAATACCTAAACTAGTGGGTTTTACACGTAATGGGATAGCGAATAACAAATTTGAAAAAAACAATGTAATCGATTTCCTGATCAAATTCACCTAATATTAGACAACAGCAATTCTAATCGATTTCGTTCTTACAATTTTCCTACAAAATTTCCAGACCCGAACTGTTAAAAAGTAACTCCAACTCTCGATACAACTCCTCCTAATTTCGTAAATAAACGTGGCCATCGAGATGGACAGCAGTATTGCGAAAATCACAAAAACCGTCGCAATATTATTCGACAATTTCGTTGCAGCGACAGACAAATCTTCCGACTTCGTCAACTTATAAGTTTCCCTCAAAGTACTAACAACCCGCCACTGCTTCTCAATCCCTGACTCCTTAAGTGCAAAAATCCGCTGAATTAACCTCTTGTCTACCCAAGAATCAATCAACCATGATCTCGCTCTCGGCATACGTTCTTCCCGAACCTTGGAAATCGTTGCCGTCGGTTGGAGGATCTTTAGCTGTAGAGCCATTAGACTAACCTCATCCGACCAGCCGATATATGCCGTTTTGCTACAGTCTTGAATAATGTCAAGAAACGTTATATTTTTCGAAATTAGTTGATCACAGTCCCGATACAATTTCACAGCATTGAATAAAGCCTTCCTATAGAACTCCGTCTCTGAAACGGAGAGTCGGGGAATATCGTGATCAGCATAGCTGTGATACTCTGTCCTGTAGTACATGTCAAACATGGTGTCACCGACGTCCAACATTCGGGTGCAATGCGTCAGATTCGTCACACCGTCATCTTCCGTTTCAACACCCCAATCGTAGCCGTCGTTTAAAGTGTACTGTGGCACTTTGCTGTAGATCGTGAAATTAAGGCGGAGGAGGTCTGAGAAATTGCTCAGAGGTATAGGACTGGGTGGGGCCGTCAAAGCCGTGATATTCTGGCCGCGATAAGCGTTGCTCAAAACGATAGAGACGAGGACCAAACTTGCGCTGATCCAGTACATGAATCCCTCCCGCTTTGAATTTGCAGCGAGCTCGTCCCCCTGTTCCAGAAAGACAGCAATGCCGAGAAAAAACGGTTGTATCGACGTTTTTTTATTCTTAAATTTCATCGTCAGGGACAGGATGAATCCAAATAGGCCAAAAAGGCTAAAAATGGCGGACCACGTGGCTAGATCAAACGCGGAGACAAGACCGTGGAAACTGATTACGGCGCTTGATACCCCGCCACAAGTCAGAAATTCGAGGTATTCGTCATCGCTTGGAATTATCCCTTCCAGCTCTTTGTTTGAGAACCGCAAGAGGGGGCCACAGATCTGACTGCTTCGGAGATGTTGGTCACTGTTTTCGACAATTTCGTCACCTTCGACTGGGTTCTCCCGGTTGATAAGTGACACATTCGGTAGGACCAGGTTGACGAGAAGCATATCGACGGAGACGTTACCAAGCCAGTTTTGAACAGTTGTAAACGTCGCTTTTCCAGACGCCATAAACTGACGGAGATTTCGAAGGGTGTTTAAATCGTATGTGATGCCAAATGTTGTATATTCTGTCATCTCGTAGTTTACATCCCATGGGATTCCAGTTGGTCGGATTTGATTGACTTGATCGAGAGCCTCGTCTATATATTCTCGCGACAGAGGTCGTTCTTTTTGAGCGACTTCGAAGCGGTATTGGAATAATCGATTGCATAGCTGGCAAATAATGGCCACAGTTTTTATTACCAACTCGTCAGGGTCGGGAATTGTTACAAGGAGGAGGTTGGACGGTCGTCGCACTCGAATGTGATATTCCATTGTTAATAACCATGGTTGTATGTCATACGCTTCGCGGTGGACGAGTAGGTCGTATCGCCCAGTTCGAGTTCTTGCAGTTTTGGGGATTCTGTAATGTTAAAAAAACGCATGGAAATCAAGAAATCATAAGGTTTACGATATTAACGTCGTCGTTAACGGCAAAGCTTCGAAAAACAGCAGCAGAAGGAGCTTCTGATCGTCTAAAACTAAAACAAGACTCCAACAAAAGAAGACGCCTATCAAAATTTTCATCAAAAAACGGTTAAAAGTTCTTCTAAAACGCAAGGCGGAAATTTAAATAAGAGGTCGGACTCTGCTTGATGGGACCCAAAAAATATTTCTAAGTTTTTTTCGGGAAATCTTACCAAAAAACTGGCTTTTGCTTAATGGATAGATCATAAAAAACAAACAACTTTTCCCTCTGTCATTTTGACCTTAACGGTCAATAAAGGTCAGAAATTGTCAAAATTTTCACTCTTGCTCTTCTTTAAAAAATATCATCTAATGTAATCTAAGCGTCACCGAACTTTACAAATTTATATACTCCACGTGACCTGACGAGCAGTTAACATTCATATGGAATTTTTCTGTCAGGTCAAGGCAGGTCACACTGACTTTCGACAGTTTTTTAAACTCCTCCACAATACAGGTTAAGATCTTTAAAGTTAGGTTAGGTTACTCGTCCAATCAATCAGAATAATAAAACATGCATTTAAAAAACAAACACTTAAACTTTTTTTCGTTTTTAAATTTATATTTTTTTTGATTCGACGAGTAACCCAACCAAACTTTTACAGAAGCAAACCTGTATTGTGGTGGGGTTTTTAAAATGTGAAAGGTCACTGTGCACTGTGACCTTCAACCTTAAAACGTGCTCTTACAGAAAATTTAAATTAATAAAAATTACTCAGGAGGTCATAAGGAGTCGATTAAGCAAAAAATAATTTTTTAGTAACTTTTTTCCTAAAAAACTTAGAAATATTTTTTTTGGGTCCCATCAAGCAGAGTCCGACCGTCGCGTAACATATTTCGAAAATTCATCTTTGATTTTTTGACCAAGAATTTTCAACTCCTTTTTGTTTCGTTAAACGCCTTCAATTTTTTATAAGCCGAGCTGTAGTTGCAGATGTTCATTTGATGATTCTAGTGAGCGACTTACACTTGTGACAGTTTAAATTGAACAAAGAACTTTAAAAACAACAGTCTAACAATAAGACAACTTACGTGTTTTCATATTTCAGTGTTTCCAAATTGTTCCAAAAATCCTCAAACGCATATGGTATATTCATTGTAATTCGGTTCGCGGAAAGTCCGCGAGTCCATCTGATGAAATAATTTGGTTCTGAATTTAGTGTTGGAGGCAGTAAATAAAATTGAGCTAAGCAATGCCACTTGAATGAGTTGGATTTCTGGATGAATTCAAATTTTCTCGTTGAATTACTCTTTGTCGCCGGATTTTCAAACCTGATAGAAGGACCGTACTGTCCTTGTCGATATCGAGACAGGACGACAGGGGTTTGAAGATTGGCTAATTCCAAGCCTTGGTAATTTATCAAATGGACCAAACATTCAGAAAATGGCAAGATGTAGCTATCTAGATTGAAATTATCCATCTGTCGAGTCCCACTTAATTTATGCAAATAGCAGGACACTACTTTGATTTCCGAGAGAGAAAATGCAAATTTCATAAAAATCACTAGCGTCGAGGAACGCATTTTAAAGAATCGTGTAATAGATTAAAACGGTATTATAGCTACAAGGTGATAAATTGAATCGGCCGATAAAAGTCGAGAACAATTTACTTTATAATGATTTTGCTTTGCGGTTACTACATACGTTTTGAAAGCCCTTACCGAGAATACGTTGTCTGTCCGTCAGTACGTGTCCGTATGTGCTCTAAATTCAGTGAGGTTAACGAGTTTTAAACTGGGGTTTGGACTTTTAAACCTAAGTTTGGTTGACTTCCAAGACAAATTCAAACTTGAAATAGTAGGTCACACTCCTTGACCCCCCGAAAAATTATACTGAAAACCCCTATTCTAGACCATAAAACCCATATATGAGTGATGGCCAGGTTCCCTTCAAAGGGAAGGGAAACCTCCATCACTCATATATGCATAAAACCATTTACATGACCTACCAATGCCACTGTTTATACTCTATGGCTGGGGTATAATGAAATATTTTTTGTTTTTAAATTTCTAATGTTAAAATGATTTATAATCTTTGGTTTCAAGATGGTTTCCGATTTATATAGTTTCAAAATGGTTCACAACCTCTGGAAATCAGCGAAGAAACCAAAATTTAGTTGTTTAACGCACAATCGATTCTGGGCGGAAAAATGTCAGGGCGGGGAGTGATGGGCGGGATATGATCGGCGGGGAATGATGGGCGGGAGTCATTCGTATACCATTCTAGGCAATTTCCACTAGAGGACAATCAGAAATCTTTGAGAAATGTATTTGTCTGGTTTCACCCCTTGTTTACATCTCCTTTCCATCGGTATAATTGGAAATAGTTGGACTCGCGGAAGAAAGCATTTTTTGTGCAGAAATAATTGATAAAATCAATAACTTAATAGCTTGCCAACTCTCTTCCAACCCCCGTGTAAAAACAAGGAAACGTTCATAAACTCTGGTTTTTTTTTGTTAGACCAGGAAGTGAGCTTACAAATTATGACAGGTGATATTCACTTTTAAATATTGATTATAAAAGATGAACCCTCTTTATGTTCGGACCCCGAAAGCTGGCTATTGAAGTGCGACATTTGAATAAGAATATAAGGTAACCTGATTAATTGAAATTGGAATTTACAATCAGATTAAGTGACTGAAATGGTTGCTTCGAAGGGAATGATTTGAATTACAATTTTAAACTACATTACATGACCCAGATTAAATTTTAAAAAATCCAATCCAATTTATTCCATTCCATTTTTAATTACAATCCCCCTAATTCAAATAGGGGATATGGTATATGAGCCCTATGGAACTCAAAGAGTCTAGCCAGGGCGAAAATAACTTAAATAACCCTTAGCTAAGGGCACCAACTTAAAATGAAGTGCACTTAAGGTTAAAAGTGCCTTGACTAAAAATAATCAAACGGCCCTGAATGACTTCCAGGGTTAAATAAATTTGAACCATATAGGCAGGAATTCGATTTTTTATTTCGTTATATTTTATCACATTTAGGAGATCCTGCATTAATGGAAGCGATGAGTACTTAAGCAGTCTGTAAATAAAAAAATGTAATTAGTTCCTCAAAACCTATACGGTCAATTACATTTCGAACATGGATGTCAGAATTCAAACTCACCCGCTTGTATTTTCGAACAGCGGTAACTCCACCGGAGGAGAATGTGGCGGTCATGCCATCGGCAGTGAATTCTCGGATCGTTTGCGAGTTCTTGGAACCCAGTTTTTGTTGCTGGACTAATTTGCTGGCCCCATCCTTGGTGAAGGTGGTCTGTAATTTAAAAAAAGATGTTAATGTTATTGCTACAAGCATAGGAGTCGTTTTATTCTGAAATCTCAATTTACCCCAACCATAGAGTGGAACATTATTAAAAAACGCTTTACAGGACCTTTACAACCATGTGTGACACCAGAAGGGTCACATTTTCAAGTTTTACTATTCTAGTACTTTGAGAGAGTTCTAAAATCGGTTCGGAATGACTAAAAATAGGATGCCTGATTTGGAGATTAATTTTTACCTTGACAGCTCGGTTATCGGCTGAAGTCTCGTCGAATTCTTTTCCGAGTTCGAAAGTGAGCTCCATGTTCTTCAACTCCGACAAGGTCTTCATGGTGTATTTACCTCCGGCTTCGCTAATTTCGACGGAAGGTCGAACCATAGCTCCAGCCTCTCGGTGAGCATCGCTAACCTCTGAGAATAGATTTAAATTAACAACAGTTAAGATTTTTTAATGATTTGCAATTCAAACAAGTTTTGTACTCGGTTAGGGAGCTTACCGACGGCAATGAGATAGGCATCCCATTGTTTGCAGTTGGGGTCAGACAAGAGCTCGTACTTTCCAACGATAGACATCTTCGAGGTTTTGATATAAGAGGCTGGAGATCAAATCGGGTCCGGATTCAGAGACAAAGTGGAGAGAGACGCCGGGGTTAAGCCGAATTTATACTGTCTGATATTGTAATGTTAATAAAAAAATGAGTTGTAAATCTATTTGACATGAGGATTTTTTGTTGGGTAATCATGAACTTTGTTTCACATAGTATATCAACGTATATCTGAAGTCTAAACTGTCTGAAGTGCATCGGGAGCATGTGCATGCATGTCCTGAAAAGGGTTGGCATTATCTTGGCCAAATCTGTTTCATATTCATACATCTGTAGGTTTAGTTTTGATGGATGAGCTGAGAACCAAAATTAATGCATCCATTGTTCTTTATTTTGAAACACTCATTTTTAATGATCAGTTTCTGTCAGTAAGTGATTAGTGATTACATATGAACGGCATTTCAGAATTCGCGAAAAAAAAATGATTTTCAAGTTGTCCTCTAGTTTAGGAGTCGGGAATGAACAAACCTTGCCAATTTTTAAGACGAAATGTCATTAGTTGATTAGGTATCATTGATTTAAGGCCGTGTTACATGTTCGGCTTTTTAGGAATCAGTGGGCTTGGTTCGGCTTTGATGGACTTAAGTTTTAAAGGTTTTTAGAATTTATGATTAAAATTCGTCGAATTTATTAATGGACATACCCGAAGGAGAGCATCAAAACCGGCCAAAAATGATTCGATAGCAATTTAATATCAACCACTCGAAACTGATAACCTGTTTCGGTTTACATTTTTACAATTGCTCCGTCATAACCAAATCTCTTCACCCCCAGATTTAACCACACCCATCAATCATAAAAACCCGACATGAGGTTTAATCTTAATTTACAGTTTTGGGAATATTTCATGACGATGACATTCCAAAGTCCGAGTCCAAGCCATAATGATTAGTAAAATATTGATAATATATTCTTAATTCTGTTTAGTTGCATCTTTTAAAACTGTTTTCTTTTGTATGAAAAAGCTTTTTCCAACGTCAGTTCAAAATTAAATCCAAAACAACTAATAACAATTTTACACCAATCGTTCTGTAGCCAAAAATGATCTGGTCTTGATTTCACTGGAATTTACTTTGATAATTGATATCGGACAAAAATTTGTTTATTACAATTTCATGTAAAAAATCTTCAACCGGCTGGGGTCCAGACAAAAAAAAATCGTATCGAGTATTGACATATTGCACTCGAATTTATTTATTTTATGCCATGAAACACTCTTGATATTTATTTGCGTTTGGATAAACTGTCTAGCTGATTAGCTCGATATTGACAATAAAAAACAGACACCAAGAACTTTTATCCGTGTCATAACAAATATTGATCATTTATTGCTCATAATTTTTTTGAGTCTTAATTTCATCGTATAAAATATGTTTTACAATAATATGGGCTAGACTAGAAACTCTAGAAATAAGAAATTCTTCATTTGATTGAGGAGTTTATTAATAAATTGCATAGAGTGTTGTTTTAAAAAAAATATTCGTTCTATTAGACTTGGGCTCGTGACCAACGTATAACAAAAAATCAAGAGTCAAAATCCATTGCTAAAAAGTGAATATTATACGGAGATCTATTCACAATAATTGCTTTACTCTATGGTTGGGGCAGCTTGAGAATTTTAATATATTACTGTTTAAAATTCCGTTTTTCGAAAATATAGTTATAATCTATGATTATATCGACAAGATATTGCAAAAACGTTGTAAATACTTTGATGTCTTTCCATTTGGATACTTTAAAACAAAACATTGATACTTTAATACATAATTAAACTCCAGGAAACAAATCACATTATCAACTTTTTGTCATATTTCTTCATATAATGATCGAATGCTTGGATCGGAGTTGGATTATCACTATCAAAACAATTTATAAATGGGTGGAAGCCAAAGTTGCTGCATAATATATAATACAATGGTGTTTGAAGATGATTGACATGATAATTCCAGACTAATTCCTGATTTTGAGATAGTTTAAAATTTTTAATGGGTTATCTATCTCCTGACGTAAACGGGCTGATTCCATATCCAATGGTTTAATCCGAAAAGACTTATTGAAGAAAAAAAATCATGGAATAAATCCCTTAAAAGTAGCATCAATTGGCTTCAATGAGCTTTAAATGTTCATCGTAAAAATTTCGTTTTACAGATAGTAGGTGGACATGGATTCTGACTATTCTTTGTGCCGAAGTCGAATATTGAATTAGTCGAAATTCTAGTCGAAATTCGAATCGAAAGAATTTCGGTATTCGAATTCAAACTCGAACAGTGCGGTTTGATGTGTGATGATTCTTAACACGGGGTAAAGGGGAGATGGTCGGGTTAAAGTAACTTTACAATCCGGGAATTGGACTCGACTTAAAGCTTCCTGATCTCACAATCTCAATAATTATATGAGGGACTATTCCAGTTAAGTACACAGCTTGTCCCAACTATTTTTTTTACGGAACCGGACCATAATATTTCAATTGTAGGGTGCTAAAGACTCGGGTTGCAAAAAAAAAAAATTCGAAAAAGTTAAGCGCGGTCACGCTAGCGCCGAAAGCGCTAAAAACACACATTTCGCACCCTGGACGCTTCATTTATGAACGAAATCGGCCCAATTTTTTACACAACACGTAGAATCCAAAACTCTCGGGTGCAAAACGAGGGTTTTCAAAAACTCCGAAAAATACCCGAATTATTTCAAAAAAACCGATTTTTCGGATTTTAATTTTTTTAATTTTTTTGAATTAAAATGCACCCTTTAGAATAAAGTTCTACGTGTTGTGTGAAAATTTTGGCCAATTTGGTTCATAAATGAAGCCTCCAGAGTGTAATAAAGGTTCAAAATGGCACTAAATGCAGCAATTTGGTCCAACATTGCCAATTTTTTTTATGTATAAAGACACCATATTTGTAAATTAAAACTACATACTATAAATAAACGTAACTTATTTGAGTCAATAAAAATTAGTTTTTGAAAATCGGTTGAAAATTGACAGAGAAAAAAAATGCCAAAGTCGGCTCCAGATGAAGGCTCGACTTGTAAAATTTTCGAATTTTCGAAAGTACTTTTTTTCAAATTAAAATTTATTTTATCGATAGACATGCTTCCTAAAGCGTATAAACATAGACCCCGAAGACGAAATCGGTAAAAACCGATTTTTCGAAAAAAAATCCGAAAATTATCCGATTTTCAAATTTTTGTTTACACCGCGATTTTTAATTTCCGCCAAATAATGTTAATCCTTTGCAGTCTACGCAACTTATTTGAGTCAATAAAAATTAGTTTTTGAAAATCGGTTGAAAATTGACAGAGAAAAAAAATGCCAAAGTCGGGTCCAGATGAAGGCTGGACTTGTAAAATTTTAGATTTTTCGAAAGTACTTTTTTTCAAATTAAAATTTATTTTATCGATAGACATGCTTCCTAAAGCGTATAAACATAGACCCCGAAGACGAAATCGGTAAAAACCGATTTTTCGAAAAAAAATCCGAAAATTATCCGATTTTCAAATTTTTGTTTACACCGCGATTTTTAATTTCCGCCAAATAATGTTAATCCTTTGCAGTCTACGCAACTTATTTGAGTCAATAAAAATTAGTTTTTGAAAATCGGTTGAAAATTGACAGAGAAAAAAAATGCCAAAGTCGGCTCCAGATGAAGGCTCGACTTGTAAAATTTTCGAATTTTCGAAAGTACTTTTTTTCAAATTAAAATTTATTTTATCGATAGACATGCTTCCTAAAGCGTATAAACATAGACCCCGAAGACGAAATCGGTAAAAACCGATTTTTCGAAAAAAAATCCGAAAATTATCCGATTTTCAAATTTTTGTTTACACCGCGATTTTTAATTTCCGCCAAATAATGTTAATCCTTTGCAGTCTACGCAACTTATTTGAGTCAATAAAAATTAGTTTTTGAAAATCGGTTGAAAATTGACAGAGAAAAAAAATGCCAAAGTCGGGTCCAGATGAAGGCTGGACTTGTAAAATTTTAGATTTTTCGAAAGTACTTTTTTTCAAATTAAAATTTATTTTATCGATAGACATGCTTCCTAAAGCGTATAAACATAGACCCCGAAGACGAAATCGGTAAAAACCGATTTTTCGAAAAAAAATCCGAAAATTATCCGATTTTCAAATTTTTGTTTACACCGCGATTTTTAATTTCCGCCAAATAATGTTAATCCTTTGCAGTCTACGCAACTTATTTGAGTCAATAAAAATTAGTTTTTGAAAATCGGTTGAAAATTGACAGAGAAAAAAAATGCCAAAGTCGGCTCCAGATGAAGGCTCGACTTGTAAAATTTTCGAATTTTCGAAAGTACTTTTTTTCAAATTAAAATTTATTTTATCGATAGACATGCTTCCTAAAGCGTATAAACATAGACCCCGAAGACGAAATCGGTAAAAACCGATTTTTCGAAAAAAAATCCGAAAATTATCCGATTTTCAAATTTTTGTTTACACCGCGATTTTTAATTTCCGCCAAATAATGTTAATCCTTTGCAGTCTACGCAACTTATTTGAGTCAATAAAAATTAGTTTTTGAAAATCGGTTGAAAATTGACAGAGAAAAAAAATGCCAAAGTCGGGTCCAGATGAAGGCTGGACTTGTAAAATTTTAGATTTTTCGAAAGTACTTTTTTTCAAATTAAAATTTATTTTATCGATAGACATGCTTCCTAAAGCGTATAAACATAGACCCCGAAGACGAAATCGGTAAAAACCGATTTTTCGAAAAAAAATCCGAAAATTATCCGATTTTCAAATTTTTGTTTACACCGCGATTTTTAATTTCCGCCAAATACTGTTAATTATTTGCAGTCTACGCAACTTATTTGAGTCAATAAAAATTAGTTTTTGAAAATCGGTTGAAAATTGACAGAGAAAAAAAATGCCAAAGTCGGGTCCAGATGAAGGCTGGACTTGTAAAATTTTAGATTTTTCGAAAGTACTTTTTTTCAAATTAAAATTTATTTTATCGATAGACATGCTTCCTAAAGCGTATAAACATAGACCCCGAAGACGAAATCGGTAAAAACCGATTTTTCGAAAAAAAATCCGAAAATTATCCGATTTTCAAATTTTTGTTTACACCGCGATTTTTAATTTCCGCCAAATACTGTTAATTATTTGCAGTCTACGCAACTTATTTGAGTCGATAAAAATTAGTTTTTGAAAATCGGTTGAAAATTGACCGAGAAAAAAAATGCCAAAGTCGGCTCCAGATGAAGGCTCGACTTGTAAAATTTTCGAATTTTCGAAAGTACTTTTTTTCAAATTAAAATTTATTTTATCGATAGACATGCTTCCTAAAGCGTATAAACATAGACCCCGAAGACGAAATCGGTAAAAACCGATTTTTCGAAAAAAATCCGAAAATTATCCGATTTTCAAATTTTTGTTTACACCGCGATTTTTAATTTCCGCCAAATACTGTTAATTATTTGCAGTCTACGCAACTTATTTGAGTCGATAAAAATTAGTTTTTGAAAATCGGTTGAAAATTGACCGAGAAAAAAAATGCCAAAGTCGGCTCCAGATGAAGGCTCGACTTGTAAAATTTTCGAAAGTACTTTTTTTCAAATTAAAATTTATTTTATCGATAGACATGCTTCCTAAAGCGTATAAACATAGACCCCGAAGACGAAATCGGTAAAAACCGATTTTTCGAAAAAAAATCCGAAAATTATCCGATTTTCAAATTTTTGTTACACCGCGATTTTTAATTTCCGCCAAATACTGTTAATTATTTGCAGTCTACGCAACTTATTTGAGTCAATAAAAATTAGTTTTTG
>CAJQTU010000132.1:0-18438 GCA_906901685.1 Desoria tigrina
GTTTTTAAAGGTTTTCCATCGGTTTTTTGGATGGGTGACGGGACTTGACCAGTTTTTTGGGTTTAAACGTACAGAAAACCAAAAAAACTTGCTGCGTTGTAAAGAACAGGGTCTGTAGTATCCAAAAACCGCAAAAACCGCATCTGGCGAATGCGGTTTTTTCAACAATTAATTTACAGGTTTTTAAAGGTTTTCCATCGGTTTTTTGGATGGGTGACGGGACTTGACCGGTTTTTTGGGTTTAAACGTTCACGAAACCTAAAAACCTTGCTGCGTTTTAAAGAATAGGGTCTGTAGTGTCCAAAAACCGCAAAAAACCGCATCTGGCTAATGCGGTTTTTTCACAATTAATTTACAGGTTTTTAAAGGTTTTCCATCGGTTTTTTGGATGGGTGACGGGACTTGACCGGTTTTTTGGGTTTAAACGTTCACGAAACCTAAAAACCTTGCTGCGTTTTAAAGAACAGGGTCTGTAGTATCCAAAAACCGCAAAAAACCGCATCTGGCTAATGCGGTTTTTTCACAATGAATTTACAGGTTTTTAAAGGTTTTCCATCGGTTTTTTGGATGGGTGACGGGACTTGACCGGTTTTTTGGGTTTAAACGTTCACGAAACCTAAAAACCTTGCTGCGTTTTAAAGAACAGGGTCTGTAGTATCCAAAAACCGCAAAAAACCGCATCTGTCTAATGCGGTTTTTTCACAATTAATTTACAGGTTTTAAAGGTTTTCCATCGGTTTTTTGGATGGGTGACGGGACTTGACCGGTTTTTTGGGTTTAAACGTTCACGAAACCTAAAAACCTTGCTGCGTTTTAAAGAACAGGGTCTGTAGTATCCAAAAACCGCAAAAACTGCAGAAACCGCAAAAAACCGCATCTAGCTAATGCGTTTTTTCACAATTAATTTACAGGTTTTTAAAGGTTTTCCATCGGTTTTTTGGATGGGTGACGGGACTTGACCAGTTTTTTGGGTTTAAACGTACAGAAAACCAAAAAAACTTGCTGCGTTGTAAAGAACAGGGTCTGTAGTATCCAAAAACCGCAAAAAACCGCATCTGGCGAATGCGGTTTTTTCACAATTAATTTACAGGTTTTTAAAGGTTTTCCATCGGTTTTTTGGATGGGTGACGGGACTTGACCGGTTTTTTGGGTTTAAACGTTCACGAAACCTAAAAACCTTGCTGCGTTTTAAAGAATAGGGTCTGTAGTGTCCAAAAACCGCAAAAAACCGCATCTGGCTAATGCGGTTTTTTCACAATTAATTTACAGGTTTTTAAAGGTTTTCCATCGGTTTTTTGGATGGGTGACGGGACTTGACCGGTTTTTTGGGTTTAAACGTTCACGAAACCTAAAAACCTTGCTGCGTTTTAAAGAACAGGGTCTGTAGTATCCAAAAACCGCAAAAAACCGCATCTGGCTAATGCGGTTTTTTCACAATGAATTTACAGGTTTTTAAAGGTTTTCCATCGGTTTTTTGGATGGGTGACGGGACTTGACCGGTTTTTTGGGTTTAAACGTTCACGAAACCTAAAAACCTTGCTGCGTTTTAAAGAACAGGGTCTGTAGTATCCAAAAACCGCAAAAAACCGCATCTGTCTAATGCGGTTTTTTCACAATTAATTTACAGGTTTTTAAAGGTTTTCCATCGGTTTTTTGGATGGGTGACGGGACTTGACCGTTTTTTGGGTTTAAACGTTCACGAAACCTAAAAACCTTGCTGCGTTTTAAAGAACAGGGTCTGTAGTATCCAAAAACCGCAAAAAAACCGCATCTGGCTAATGCGGTTTTTTCACAATGAATTTACAGGTTTTTAAAGGTTTTCCATCGGTTTTTTGGATGGGTGACGGGACTTGACCGGTTTTTTGGGTTTAAACGTTCACGAAACCTAAAAACCTTGCTGCGTTTTAAAGAACAGGGTCTGTAGTATCCAAAAACCGCAAAAAACCGCATCTGTCTAATGCGGTTTTTTCACAATTAATTTACAGGTTTTTAAAGGTTTTCCATCGGTTTTTTGGATGGGTGACGGGACTTGACCGGTTTTTTGGGTTTAAACGTTCACGAAACCTAAAAACCTTGCTGCGTTTTAAAGAATAGGGTCTGTAGTATCCAAAAACCGCAAAAAACCGCATCTGGCTAATGCGGTTTTTTCACAGGTTTTTAAAGGTTTTTCCATCGGTTTTTTGGATAAGTGACGGGACTTGACCGGTTTTTTGGGTTTAAACGTTCACAAAACCTAAAAACCTTGCTGCGTTTTAAAGAACAGGGTCTGTAGTATCCAAAAACCGCAAAAAACCGCATCTGGCTAATGCGGTTTTTTCACAATTAATTTACAGGTTTTTAAAGGTTTTCCATCGGTTTTTTGGATGGGTGACGGGACATGACCGGTTTTTTGGGTTTAAACGTACAGAAAACCAAAAAAACTTGCTGCGTTGTAAAGAACAGGGTCTGTAGTATCCAAAAACCGCAAAAAACCGCATCTGGTTAATGCGTTTTTTCACAATTAATTTACAGGTTTTTAAAGGTTTTCCATCGGTTTTTTTGGATGGGTGACGGGACTTGACCGGTTTTTTGGGTTTAAACGTTCACGAAACCTAAAAACCTTGCTGCGTTTTAAAGAACAGGGTCTGTAGTATCCAAAAACCGCAAAAAACCGCATCTGGCTAATGCGGTTTTTTCACAATTAATTTACAGGTTTTTAAAGGTTTTCCATCGGTTTTTTGGATAAGTGACGGGACTTGACCGGTTTTTTGGGTTTAAACGTTCACGAAACCTAAAAACCTTGCTGCGTTGTAAAGTACAGGGTCTGTAGTATCCAAAAACCGCAAAAAAACCGCATCTGTCTAATGCGGTTTTATCACAATTAATTTACAGGTTTTTAAAGGTTTTCCATCGGTTTTTTGGATGGGTGACGGGACTTGACCAGTTTTTTGGGTTTAAACGTACAGAAAACCAAAAAAACTTGCTGCGTTGTAAAGAACAGGGTCTGTAGTATCCAAAAACCGCAAAAAACCGCATCTGGCGAATGCGGTTTTTTCACAATTAATTTACAGGTTTTTAAAGGTTTTCCATCGGTTTTTTGGATGGGTGACGGGACTTGACCGGTTTTTTGGGTTTAAACGTTCACGAAACCTAAAAACCTTGCTGCGTTTTAAAGAACAGGGTCTGTAGTATCCAAAAACCGCAAAAAACCGCATCTGGCTAATGCGGTTTTTTCACAATGAATTTACAGGTTTTTAAAGGTTTTCCATCGGTTTTTTGGATGGGTGACGGGACTTGACCGGTTTTTTGGGTTTAAACGTACAGAAAACCAAAAAAACTTGCTGCGTTGTAAAGAACAGGGTCTGTAGTATCCAAAAACCGCAAAAAACCGCATCTGGCTAATGCGGTTTTTTCACAATTAATTTACAGGTTTTTAAAGGTTTTCCATCGGTTTTTTGGATGGGTGACGGGACTTGACCGGTTTTTTGGGTTTAAACGTTCACGAAACCTAAAAACCTTGCTGCGTTTTAAAGAACAGGGTCTGTAGTATCCAAAAACCGCAAAAAACCGCAAAAACCGCAAAAAACCGCATCTAGCTAATGCTGTTTTTTCACGATTAATTTACAGGTTTTTAAACGTTTTCCATCGGTTTTTTGGATGAGTGACGGGACTTGACCGGTTTTTTGGGTTTAAACGTACAGAAAACCAAAAAACCTTGCTGCGTTGTAAAGTACAGGGTCTGTAGTATCCAAAAACCGCAAAAAACCGCATCTGTCTAATGCGGTTTTATCACAATTAATTTACAGGTTTTTAAAGGTTTTCCATCGGTTTTTTGGATGGGTGACGGGACTTGACCAGTTTTTTGGGTTTAAACGTACAGAAAACCAAAAAAACTTGCTGCGTTGTAAAGAACAGGGTCTGTAGTATCCAAAAACCGCAAAAAACCGCATCTGGCGAATGCGGTTTTTTCACAATTAATTTACAGGTTTTTAAAGGTTTTCTATCGGTTTTTTGGATGGGTGACGGGACTTGACCGGTTTTTTGGGTTTAAACGTTCACGAAACCTAAAAACCTTGCTGCGTTTTAAAGAACAGGGTCTGTAGTATCCAAAAACCGCAAAAAACCGCATCTGGCTAATGCGGTTTTTTCACAATTAATTTACAGGTTTTTAAAGGTTTTCCATCGGTTTTTTGGATGGGTGACGGGACTTGACCGGTTTTTTGGGTTTAAACGTTCACGAAACCTAAAAACCTTGCTGCGTTTTAAAGAACAGGGTCTGTAGTATCCAAAAACCGCAAAAAACCGCATCTGGCTAATGCGGTTTTTTCACAATGAATTTACAGGTTTTTAAAGGTTTTCCATCGGTTTTTTGGATGGGTGACGGGACTTGACCGGTTTTTTGGGTTTAAACGTACAGAAAACCAAAAAAACTTGCTGCGTTGTAAAGAACAGGGTCTGTAGTATCCAAAAACCGCAAAAAACCGCATCTGGCTAATGCGGTTTTTTCACAATTAATTTACAGGTTTTTAAAGGTTTTCCATCGGTTTTTTGGATGGGTGACGGGACTTGACCGGTTTTTTGGGTTTAAACGTTCACGAAACCTAAAAACCTTGCTGCGTTTTAAAGAACAGGGTCTGTAGTATCCAAAAACCGCAAAAAACCGCAAAAACCGTATAAAGGATTTAAAAAGGTGAAGGCTACTATTTAATGAATTACAGTGGGGAATAAGAGACTATAAAGACCAAAAGCCGTAAAAATGATAATTATTCCCTATGTAATTTAACATTAAGAGCCTATCCCTTTATGACTCCTAAATCCTTAATGTATTAGCTCCTATTACCGGTTGAAGCTACCAAACCGTTTCGGGTCAAGGGCCGAATCCTTATTAATTATGAATTAATTAAGCTTAAATTAATTATGAAATAATTAATGATGAGAAATTATGGACTAATCGGAATTAATTAATCTTTCTCAAGACAGGACCCTGGAGGGATTTATTGAACTTTAAGACGAGAAAGTTATTACTATTAATTAAGGAACCACCGTAAACCCAATTAACTAAATATAAAGAAGTATACCAATTAAAGGTATCCAGTAAACCAGTAAACCAGTAAACCAAACTCAATTAAACTAAGTGAGTTAATTAAGTACCCTTAAGTACTAATTACCGAATTAAATACTATTCAGTACCTTTGAGCCAACCAATGCAATTAACTAATTAATATGCCAAAAACCGGAGAGTTAACCATGGGAAGTACACTTAAAGATAATCCTAACCTTAATTGAAGTACCCGTTGAAACCCCGGAAAGTCTAGGGCGACCCCCCAATTACCTAAACGGTTGGTTGCGTCCCCGACTCGGAGAAAGCACAACCTCCCGAAGGTACTCTTAAGGGTCCCCCTTTATATCCCAACAATAAGGAACGTTGACACAGACCTTTGACCTCTGACCTCTTAAGCGTAGACGACAGCGAGACTTTAGACCCTTGAGACGTGTAGACGTAGACGAAGGAAAACCCGTAAGGACTCGAAGGACCGGACGCAGGGACTTGGAAATCGCTGAAGGAACGAAGGACCGGTTCTCAGGAACTAACCCTCAGTAAAGCCGCTACCAATATGGAAAGGGGCCCTTGGAGGCAAACGCTCCAAAAGTTTAGACTAAAGCCTAAATTTAGTCTATCCAAGACAGCTATTAAATAAAATATAAATAGGGAATTAAATGGTGTAAATACATTTATATTCCCTGGAAATATAAACTTCGAAATTTAGGAAATATAATAATAGTTAGAAAAACCTTACCCGAAATATCGGCTGAATTTAGACTGAAATGAGAAATTCAATATTTCTCACAAGTTGAGAAATATTGAAAAATAATTTCTCAAAAATAACCGTAAATATAAAATAAATTTCAATACAAAATCGGACAGAGTTACAGTTACACAAAAAGATTGAATGGGCTTGACGAGCCTTTTATAGGTCTCGTCTCCCTTTAAAATATATTGGAAGGTTCTGGAGACGGATTAGGATAAGCTATTTGCGTCTAATTTCCCTTTAAAGAAGTCCGGAGATTTTTCCTATGGGAGCTCAAGTTACCGGCTCCACTACCAATTAGTCTAATCTGCCTAATATAAATACCCGAATCCCTTATCTAATTCATAAGTGTGGACTCGGTCTCTCCAATGCCCTTATGGTTGACCCATGGGGGGTTTTATATGTATTTTAGGTTGCCTTCGGTTATAAATAGGAATGATAGGAAGTTTATGCCCGGTCCTTAATTATTACAGGGTTCCCTTCTCTACTCTACTCCATACTCATCAATACAGTTAATATCATACCTTTCGTAGACCTTTGTCTACGTATGGTACCATAATGTCTCGTAATTCGGTGTAGATATAAATAGAATGGCTATGCCATTCGCCATAAGGGATAGTTATGAGTATATAATATACTCATAATTATTCCTTATATCCACGCTGCCTTAATGGGATGGCTGTCAGATAAACGGAGTCAAAAATTCTAACCCCAGGTTAACTCTTTATTCCCACCTTAAGTTTGATTAAGATAAATGAATATGATCATGATCACATTTTGATTTTTGATACTTACATTCATCATCATTGGTTCGACAGAATTCCCTTTATACAAAGAACTCAATGTCTTAAGGCTCAAATGACTACCAATTACTAATTAACAACATATTATTAGTTTTCTTTGACCTATTTTCCCGGTTAACTCTCACGATTCTGTGGTGCATAAATTATGAGCAATTAATATATTATAGTTTGACACAAATAAGCCAAAAGCAAAATTAAATACAAATGTATATAGCAACAATAATTATATAAGTAGGTTGATGTATAGTCACCAGTTATAGGGGATTTAGAAAGAAATTATAACAGCGTGAACTCTTTCGGACACCAGTTATAGTTAATTTAATTAAGGGAAGCGCATACGTGATCTTCGTTTAACGTATAAATTAAAGACCCCCGTGCAATGAAAAAGATTCATCTTTAATCTGATCTGTTCGCAGCAACTAAGATACAACCTGCTTCCTTACTGGTAATCGTTTTTAGACATAATGATCTAATCAATGCCAAATCCACAAAATGTTTTCCACATTTTTCAAAAATCTTGGCTGATAATGATGGTCGCATATGAAGCAAATTTGGTTGTGTCTTTTGACACCTAACATATATACAAACCAACTTGGTTACGTCTTCTCCCATGGAATGCCAAAACATCCCCAAATGTTCCAAAATTGGAGTTTCGTAAAATACTTCCATGACTTTTGTCACTGAAGAAGGAAGCCAAATCTTGTGTATCCAGTATATGAATGGATGCATACTGACTTGATCATCCCAGGGTTTGTCACTACTTCCGGAAAAACTCATTAGCTTGTAATCAGGCGCTATGAATGTTCGTTCAGAGATCAACCTTATCCGATTTGCTAAAGGC
The DNA here is from genome assembly GCA_906901685.1 of Desoria tigrina. Classification (NCBI taxonomy): domain Eukaryota; kingdom Metazoa; phylum Arthropoda; class Collembola; order Entomobryomorpha; family Isotomidae; genus Desoria; species Desoria tigrina. The sequence goes on from CAJQTU010000132.1 coordinate 7,434, forward strand.
CTATCTTCAACGTCAATTGACTTCCATAAAAGTCTGATGCCCTGCTGCATTAAATGATCGCTAGCCTGATCATCTAAAATTAAACTCCGACAGAATTCGCTTCCTAGGTTTGAATAGTACCTCTTCTTAACTCGTTGAAGACCCTTAATTCTTTTAAATGAATTAGTACCCTGTCTATGAACAATATCAATCTGATCTAATTGGACCCTGTCAAGACTACACTGATAAGAAAACTGCTCGTCGTTTTCTAAGGAGTGATGTATTTCCAATGCATCCTTTGATTTTATTTGTTGATTTTCGCCATTCTTCTGTAGTGGAAACCAATCCTTCCAAGGAACTAACTGTGAATTTGAAGGGTCGTGATTTGATTGAGGAACTGGCAGCTCTAAGTCTGTTCTCTTTACCCAAGAAGAAGATAGCATCTCAGTTAGAGGAGAGTTTATGACCAAGCAAGCCTCGTTCTTTCCTACTTCCTCAACCCTTCCGCTTATCTCGTAGTTTCCTGTTTTGGGTTTGATATCCTGATCTACTGGGAGAATAGCCACACTAAGATCTGGTTCAGAGAAGCCTCCTTGTGTTAAAGGAATTGCCATCTCACATTGATTTAGGCAATGTATTCTCAAAGGCATTAAATTCTTATCTGAAACCATACTTCTACGATGATCCAGTTCTTCCAAAACTCTTATACTACTTGAAGGTTCTGACCGTTCAACTTTGTTCTGACTAAGAAGGGGAACAAGCTCATTATTAATTATGGGACAACTACCACCGCTCTCAATAAAAGCCGAACACTCCTTCTCAACCACACTATCTCTAATATATGAGTCCTTTACTAATGGAGATTCTAATGGGACCTTTAATGTCTCCATCGCAGTCTCAGACTGGGGCCTATTGTTTAACGAAACCTTTGAAGACCCGTTAATCTTGGGACAGTTGTGGAAAAAATGTTCTGTCGATCGCAAACACGGTCTGCTTGTTGAGGACGATATTCCTGGCGATGCAGAGGTGCTTCTGCTTTGAACTTCGTCAGTCCCTGTGGTATCAGGACGCGCTGCTGAATACTCTTGTTCATTTGTTCGTGTTGAACGAGGTTCCGAAAACTTTATCTGCCTTGATAGTCCTGAGTGAAGGTTTTGACATGATTGTCGGTTTTCACTGAATTGTGTAGCTGGTTGCCGAGAATGATAACCACAACTCTGATCATGATCTAGCTGACGTTCTGTCGCTTGTTGTCCATTAAGATAACCACTGCCATGATCAGGCTCTTGTTGACGTTGGGTCGCTTGTTGTCTATAAAGATAACCACTACCCTGATCGTGCTCTTGATGACGTTGGGTCGCTTGTTCTCTATAAGGAAAACCACTACCCTGCTCATGACCTTGTTGTCGTTGGCTACCCTCATCATAACGTTGTTGACGTTGGGTCTCTTGTTCCCTATAAGGAGTACCACTACCCTGCTCATAGTATTGTTGGCGTTGGGTCGCTTGTTCTCTATAAGGAAAACCGCTACCTTGCTCATGACCTTGTTGACGTTGGCTACCCTCATCATGACGTTGTTGAGGTGGATACCTTTGTGTTGTGAACCGAGATTGATCAAAATGTCCCTGATTTGTGGGGTATGATGCCGGTGAGGGTATTCCTTGTGATGCATAACCCTGATTTTGATAAGATTGATGGTCTTTGTGTACGTTTCCACACACGCGTTTATTTTGGATCCGAGGTTCCTGATTCGTAGGCGCAAAACCCTGATTTCGATAGGTATAAGGACCCTCATGCATTTCACCATCAGGACTGCGGCTAGCTCTTGAGCGTGTACAGATTGAATCTTGACCCTCTTGCGACAAGAATGATATGGTTCTTGCCCTACTGATCATTGGGTTTCGCCAAGCCATTGTTGTTGGTCCTGAGGAATTATTCATTGGTGCATACTCTATATTTTCTAACATACCTACAAGAGGAACTGAGCTGTATTCATTGCGAACCTCGTAACTTCCTAATTGATGGGGAGGACTAGCAAAGCTCAAATTCTCGGGAGGTGTGTTGAATGGTTCCGGAAGTCGAGCCGGGATATACGGGAGTTCCCGATAATACATGCTCTTTGAATATGGCATGCTGCCTATTGTTAGTTAACCGGATTGACTATTGCTGTTTCTTAAATAATTACGAATCTCTGAATACCCGTTGATTGCTAATTCCAAAGCCAAGTGAAAATTTTTAAACAACCTTTGGTCTTCTGGACTCAAATTAGCTATGTTTCTATTTCTAATGAACAGGACGAAGCTAGGATAACCTATTCCCTGGTAGAGAATTTCGTTAACTAGGATGTGAATTCTAATATGCTTGTAGTAATTTTCTTCTGGTGGAAACACAACGACGTCGTCACCATAAGTTAGTTTATTAGATTTACTGTGCAGCACTAAAAAAATGCTTTTGTTGACTGCTAATTACTTTGTTAATAACCAATTCGTTTAGGAATTCCTCAGATAATCGAAGATGTAAAAATTCAGCTCTTATACTAAAGAATGCCTGATAAAATGCTTCGCGAGTAGTACTACCTAGATTCACGAAGGTGACAAACTCTGGGACTTATAATTTCAATTTCTTGAAACAAACTTTAATTTTCACTGAAACAAATCCTGGAAGTACTTCACAACTCTATTGTGTTTTAGTTTAAATTCTAGAGAATTTATTACCAAGTTAGTTCGTTTATATGTAATTATTAGGCACTCAGACTTTTACCATTAATTATAAGAACCCTCTTATTTATTTTAAATATTGACTGAATTAGCAGCAAGCAAGTTGTACTTAATTGTATGCCGTAGATAATGAAATAAATTTTATACAAGCCCAAGTCTTTTATTTTTTGACTCAATCTTACTAGCAGAAGCGAGAAGCATAGATTAAAACTCCGTTAATTTTCAGAGTTGGTTTACTTAGCTTTGTAGAATTTTTTAATTATTACCTTAGGATAGTATTATTAGGTTTTACGGTAATTCTACTTTCTCTTAATACAACCTTCTAATTTGCAATGAATGTCAGACGACCTTTCTGAATTCAATTAATTGGTGATGAATTGAATAAAGTTTATATCAAGTCGTTCACAGACACGTTGATTTATACAAAAATACAACCAAGATATGACTACAATTCAATTGTGTATGTTTTCTTATTATTCTGACTGTTATGAGAGTGACTAGCCTAAATTACATTAGCTTTTAGCAAATGGAGTTAAGAGGTTCCATTAGAATGACAATTTATTGGTTACTATGACCTACCCAGCAGATCTAGGAATTTTGAATTTAAAGTTAATTAAACGCTTAAAATTTGGGACCTTATTTCGAAGAGTTTTTTTTTTAAACCAGCTAGAAAAGTGTTTAAACTCCTGCTATATAAAAAATCTTCCTTTTTTCGAATCCTGACAACTATGAAATATATGCGATATGAAATACAAAGTATGACGAAGTGCAAAAAGATCAATCGAACGAAATTTTGAACGTCTACGTGATTTTATTTGTTGTGGAGATGAACTCGAATTCGGAATTAGATTGTAGTTCTACAAGTAAATTACAGCCTACACACAACACAAAATAGATACACAGATTCAATATATAAATGCAATTAATGGATGAAGAATCAGACTTACAGGATCGGAATTTGGAATTATAATTTATGTATTACATAAATGTGAACTTTTGATTAAAGTATAATGATGAATGAGAATTATGAGAAATTACAAATGCACGCTCTGCTCTGTCAGACAGGGTTGTATATATTTAATTGTATTGTATACGAACACGAAACAAAGATAAAAGACGTGAACGACAATGCAAATTGCATGACAACAAAAAGGGGAAATGTTGAAAAGACACCGAAAAGGAGTCACAAGGAATGCTTTTTAATTTGAAATTGCTGTAATGAGTGTAAATTCAAAATTAAAGTTTGTACGATTTTTTATTTTAAACTTTGATCTTCAATAATCTTGAATCTAACTATTGATTTTTGACTTTCTGTTCTCTTAACACACAAATACAATACACGCTTGCCACAATAATGAGTACATTATTCATTCAACTCCAAAATCCAAGAATTTTAATTACTTAGCTTTCGTCGGAATTCAATGTTTGATGATCGTTATGCTATATTCAATATTGTATATGAAATGATGAATGAGTAAATAAATTGTACCAGTAAGTCCAAAATGAATTCAATTCAGACTTTTTCACCTTTCATACAACTACAAAATATAATATAAAGATATTTTCTTCGAGTACCTTGACTCAATTAGCTTTCAAAATTAGAGTATTTTATAATTTTGTTTATAACCACAAAAATATTAGTGTTTCTCCTTTCTTATAATAAATCCGAAGATGTTTTTTGACTAAGGAAATAGGATTAACGATTCAAGATTGAAGAAATACAAGAAACCATAAAGGCAACCAGGAATATTAAACATAAAGTATGAAATACACCGCATACAAAATACAAAATATGAGATCCAATACTGCAATTCACCAACTACAGAACTGCAACTTTGAATTTAACTCCCAATTTCAATACTAAATATGAAATATGAAATCAATTGACTGGCCAAGTACAACAAAATTACAAAAATGTAAGCTTGGTGTAAAGGTTCAGAGAACTCCAAATATGAAATGCGAAATTGTACGAAAGCCAAAATCAATTAAAAATTTAGTTGATAATTTGATATTGAATATGGAATATCAATGCACAATACGAAATGATAGAACGGGGAGGATTAAGAGGAGAAAAATGTGTGAGTTGGTTTGTAATTAGAGAAGGGTGAGTCCTCAAAGTTAGAAGTTGTGGTGTATGTGTTATGGGTTTAGTATGGAGTTGGGTTGTCACTTGTCACTCGCGTATTTAGTGTTTGACTTGTGTGCTGCAGGGTGTTCCACCAAACTTCAACTATTTTGAAAAAAGTGTTTAAACCCCTTAATTTTGCCCGGAATTTTCAAAATTTTATCGCTAATGTTTTTAAATTGTTGTTGGCTACCTAAATTCACCTTAGGGTGTTCCAACAAAAATTGAACGGTTTTGAAAAAATTGAGATTTTAACCAAAAATAATTCAGAGAATTACCAAATTTTGATCCTAGTACCCTCTCTTTACCGCCTGTACCCAAAAAAATATTTTGAGGTGTCCCAACAAATTTTGAACTATTTTGAAAACCAAGAAATTTTTATTTTTGAAGTTCAAAGAAATTTTTCAAAATTTGCTCGAACTACTCTGCTTACTGCTTGTAACCAAGAAGGATTTTTTTTTTGGGGGGTGTCCCAGCTATTCCACTACTATTCCAACCAAAACTCAAAATTTTCCAAAACTTCGGATTTTGAAAATTCAAAAAAATTTCAAAACCTCACAAAATTCCAATTTTGAAAATTTAACACCCTCAAAAAACCCTGAATTCTGAAAGTTCCAAAGTTTCAAAATCCGAATTCGGAAAATCAAAACCCACAAAAAAAATGAATTATGAAAATCCAACTATTTCCCTACTGTTTTGAAAAATTCAAAACCTTCAAAAACTTAAATTCTGAAAACTCAGAACCTCCAGAAACCTCAATTCTGAAAAATCAAAACCTTCGAGAAAAAAAACCTGAATTCTGAAAATTCAAAAGTTTCGAAGGGAATCTGAATTCCGAAAATTCAAAACTCACAAAAAATTGAATTGTGAAAATTTAACTATTTCACTACTGTTTTGAAAAATTCAAAACGCTCAAAAACTTGAATTTTGAAAACTCAGAACCTCCAGAAACCTCAATTCTGAAAAAACAAAACCTTTGAAAAAACCTGAATTCTGAAAATTCAAAAGTTTCAAAGAGAATCTGAATTCCAAAAATTCAAAAATTCACAAAAAATTGAATTATGAAAATCCAACTATTTCACAACTGTTTTGAAAAATTCAAAACCTTCAAAAACTTAAATTCTGAAAACTCAGAACCTCCAGAAACCTCAATTCTGAAAAATCAAAACCTTCGAGAAAAAAAAACCTGAATTCTGAAAATTCAAAAGTTTCGAAGGGAATCTGAATTCCGAAAATTCAAAACTCACAAAAAATTGAATTATGAAAATTTAACTATTTCACTACTGTTTTGATAAATTCAAAACCCTCAAAAACTTGAATTTTGAAAACTCAGAACCTCCAGAAACCTCAATTCTGAAAAAACAAAACCTTTGAAAAAACCTGAATTCTGAAAATTCAAAAGTTTCAAAGAGAATCTGAATTCCAAAAATTCAAAAATTCACAAAAAATTGAATTATGAAAATCCAACTATTTCACTACTGTTTTGAAAAATTCAAAACCTTCAAAAACTTAAATTCTGAAAACTCAGAACCTCCAGAAACCTCAATTCTGAACAATCAAAACCTTCGAAAAAACCTTAATTCTGAAAATTCAAAAGTTTCAAAGAAAATCTGAATTCCGAAAAATCAAAAATCCCGCAAAAAATTGAATTAAATCTGAAGTATAATTTTAATTCAATTAAAGCTACGCGATCTCTCTTAATTTAAAGAAACACAAGGGTAACTAGTTAATGCTACGCGTAAGCTTTTTAATTATAAAAAGATGTCGGGGTCACCAGTTATAAAGGATTTAAAAAGGTGAAGGCTACTATTTAATGAATTACAGTGGGGAATAAGAGACTATAAAGACCAAAAGCCGTAAAAATGATAATTATTCCCTATGTAATTTAACATTAAGAGCCTATCCCTTTATGACTCCTAAATCCTTAATGTATTAGCTCCTATTACCGGTTGAAGCTACCAAACCGTTTCGGGTCAAGGGCCGAATCCTTATTAATTATGAATTAATTAAGCTTAAATTAATTATGAAATAATTAATGATGAGAAATTATGGACTAATCGGAATTAATTAATCTTTCTCAAGACAGGACCCTGGAGGGATTTATTGAACTTTAAGACGAGAAAGTTATTACTATTAATTAAGGAACCACCGTAAACCCAATTAACTAAATATAAAGAAGTATACCAATTAAAGGTATCCAGTAAACCAGTAAACCAGTAAACCAAACTCAATTAAACTAAGTGAGTTAATTAAGTACCCTTAAGTACTAATTACCGAATTAAATACTATTCAGTACCTTTGAGCCAACCAATGCAATTAACTAATTAATATGCCAAAAACCGGAGAGTTAACCATGGGAAGTACACTTAAAGATAATCCTAACCTTAATTGAAGTACCCGTTGAAACCCCGGAAAGTCTAGGGCGACCCCCCAATTACCTAAACGGTTGGTTGCGTCCCCGACTCGGAGAAAGCACAACCTCCCGAAGGTACTCTTAAGGGTCCCCCTTTATATCCCAACAATAAGGAACGTTGACACAGACCTTTGACCTCTGACCTCTTAAGCGTAGACGACAGCGAGACTTTAGACCCTTGAGACGTGTAGACGTAGACGAAGGAAAACCCGTAAGGACTCGAAGGACCGGACGCAGGGACTTGGAAATCGCTGAAGGAACGAAGGACCGGTTCTCAGGAACTAACCCTCAGTAAAGCCGCTACCAATATGGAAAGGGGCCCTTGGAGGCAAACGCTCCAAAAGTTTAGACTAAAGCCTAAATTTAGTCTATCCAAGACAGCTATTAAATAAAATATAAATAGGGAATTAAATGGTGTAAATACATTTATATTCCCTGGAAATATAAACTTCGAAATTTAGGAAATATAATAATAGTTAGAAAAACCTTACCCGAAATATCGGCTGAATTTAGACTGAAATGAGAAATTCAATATTTCTCACAAGTTGAGAAATATTGAAAAATAATTTCTCAAAAATAACCGTAAATATAAAATAAATTTCAATACAAAATCGGACAGAGTTACAGTTACACAAAAAGATTGAATGGGCTTGACGAGCCTTTTATAGGTCTCGTCTCCCTTTAAAATATATTGGAAGGTTCTGGAGACGGATTAGGATAAGCTATTTGCGTCTAATTTCCCTTTAAAGAAGTCCGGAGATTTTTCCTATGGGAGCTCAAGTTACCGGCTCCACTACCAATTAGTCTAATCTGCCTAATATAAATACCCGAATCCCTTATCTAATTCATAAGTGTGGACTCGGTCTCTCCAATGCCCTTATGGTTGACACATGGGGGGTTTTATATGTATTTTAGGTTGCCTTCGGTTATAAATAGGAATGATAGGAAGTTTATGCCCGGTCCTTAATTATTACAGGGTTCCCTTCTCTACTCTACTCCATACTCATCAATACAGTTAATATCATACCTTTCGTAGACCTTTGTCTACGTATGGTACCATAATGTCTCGTAATTCGGTGTAGATATAAATAGAATGGCTATGCCATTCGCCATAAGGGATAGTTATGAGTATATAATATACTCATAATTATTCCTTATAACCGCAAAAAACCGCATCTAGCTAATGCTGTTTTTTCACGATTAATTTACAGGTTTTTAATCGTTTTCCATCGGTTTTTTGGATGAGTGACGGGACTTGACCGGTTTTTTGGGTTTAAACGTACAGAAAACCAAAAAACCTTGCTGCGTTGTAAAGTACAGGGTCTGTAGTATCCAAAAACCGCAAAAAACCGCATCTGTCTAATGCGGTTTTATCACAATTAATTTACAGGTTTTTAAAGGTTTTCCATCGGTTTTTTGGATGGGTGACGGGACTTGACCAGTTTTTTGGGTTTAAACGTACAGAAAACCAAAAAAACTTGCTGCGTTGTAAAGAACAGGGTCTGTAGTATCCAAAAACCGCAAAAAACCGCATCTGGCGAATGCGGTTTTTTCACAATTAATTTACAGGTTTTTAAAGGTTTTCCATCGGTTTTTTGGATGGGTGACGGGACTTGACCGGTTTTTTGGGTTTAAACGTTCACGAAACCTAAAAATCTTGCTGCGTTTTAAAGAACAGGGTCTGTAGTATCCAAAAACCGCAAAAAACCGCATCTGGCTAATGCGGTTTTTTCACAATTAATTTACAGGTTTTTGAAGGTTTTCCATCGGTTTTTTGGATGGGTGACGGGACTTGACCGGTTTTTTGGGTTTAAACGTTCACGAAACCTAAAAACCTTGCTGCGTTTTAAAGAACAGGGTCTGTAGTATCCAAAAACCGCAAAAAACCGCATCTGGCTAATGCGGTTTTTTCACAATGAATTTACAGGTTTTTAAAGGTTTTCCATCGGTTTTTTGGATGGGTGACGGGACTTGACCGGTTTTTTGGGTTTAAACGTACAGAAAACCAAAAAAACTTGCTGCGTTGTAAAGAACAGGGTCTGTAGTATCCAAAAACCGCAAAAAACCGCATCTGGCTAATGCGGTTTTTTCACAATTATTTTACAGGTTTTTAAAGGTTTTCCATCGGTTTTTTGGATGGGTGACGGGACTTGACCGGTTTTTTGGGTTTAAACGTTCACGAAACCTAAAAACCTTGCTGCGTTTTAAAGAACAGGGTCTTTAGTATCCAAAAACCGCAAAAAACCGCAAAAACCGCAAAAAACCGCATCTAGCTAATGCTGTTTTTTCACGATTAATTTACAGGTTTTTAAACGTTTTCCATCGGTTTTTTGGATGAGTGACGGGACTTGACCGGTTTTTTGGGTTTAAACGTACAGAAAACCAAAAAACCTTGCTGCGTTGTAAAGTACAGGGTCTGTAGTATCCAAAAACCGCAAAAAACCGCATCTGTCTAATGCGGTTTTATCACAATTAATTTACAGGTTTTTAAAGGTTTTCCATCGGTTTTTTGGATGGGTGACGGGACTTGACCAGTTTTTTGGGTTTAAACGTACAGAAAACCAAAAAAACTTGCTGCGTTGTAAAGAACAGGGTCTGTAGTATCCAAAAACCGCAAAAAACCGCATCTGGCGAATGCGGTTTTTTCACAATTAATTTACAGGTTTTTAAAGGTTTTCCATCGGTTTTTTGGATGGGTGACGGGACTTGACCGGTTTTTTGGGTTTAAACGTTCACGAAACCTAAAAATCTTGCTGCGTTTTAAAGAACAGGGTCTGTAGTATCCAAAAACCGCAAAAAACCGCATCTGGCTAATGCGGTTTTTTCACAATTAATTTACAGGTTTTTGAAGGTTTTCCATCGGTTTTTTGGATGGGTGACGGGACTTGACCGGTTTTTTGGGTTTAAACGTTCACGAAACCTAAAAACCTTGCTGCGTTTTAAAGAACAGGGTCTGTAGTATCCAAAAACCGCAAAAAACCGCATCTGGCTAATGCGGTTTTTTCACAATGAATTTACAGGTTTTTAAAGGTTTTCCATCGGTTTTTTGGATGGGTGACGGGACTTGACCGGTTTTTTGGGTTTAAACGTTCAAGAAACCTAAAAACCTTGCTGCGTTTTAAAGAATAGGGTCTGTAGTATCCAAAAACCGCAAAAAACCGCAAAAACCGCAAAAAACCGCATCTAGCTAATGTGGTTTTTTCACAATTAATTTACAGGTTTTTAAACGTTTTCCATCGGTTTTTTGGATAGGTGACGGGACTTGACCGGTTTTTTGGGTTTAAACGTACAGAAAACCAAAAAAACTTGCTGCGTTGTAAAGAACAGGGTCTGTAGTATCCAAAAACCGCAAAAAACCGCATCTGGCTAATGCGGTTTTTTCACAATTAATTTACAGGTTTTTAAAGGTTTTCCATCGGTTTTTTGGATGGGTGACGGGACTTGACCGGTTTTTTGGGTTTAAAGGTTCACGAAATCTAAAAACCTTGCTGCGTTTTAAAGAACAGGGTCTGTAGTATCCAAAAACCGCAAAAAACCGCATCTGTCTAATGCGGTTTTTTCACAATTAATTTACAGGTTTTTAAAGGTTTTCCATCGGTTTTTAGGATGGGGGACGGGACTTGACCGGTTTTTTGGGTTTAAACGTACAGAAAACCAAAAAAACTTGCTGCGTTGTAAAGAACAGGGTCTGTAGTATCCAAAAACCGCAAAAAACCGCATCTGGCGAATGCGGTTTTTTCACAATTAATTTACAGGTTTTTAAAGGTTTTC
>CAJQTU010000133.1:0-22103 GCA_906901685.1 Desoria tigrina
AAAAACCGCAAAAAACCACAAAAAACCGCATCTAGCTAATGCGGTTTTTTCACAATTAATTTACAGGTTTTTAAAGGTTTTCCATCGGTTTTTTGGATAGGTGACGGGACTTGACCGGATTTTTGGGTTTAAACGTTCACGAAACCTAAAAACTTTGCTGAGTTTTAAACAACAAGATCTGTAGTATCTAAAAACCGCAAAAAACCGCATCTGGCTAATGCGGTTTTTTCACAATTTATTTACAGGTTTTTAAAGGTTTTCCATCGGTTTTTTGGATGAGTGACGGGACTTGACCGGTTTTTAAAGTATAAACGTACAGAAAACCAAAAAACCTTGCTGCGTTTTAAAGAACAGGGTCAGTAGTATCCAAAAACCGCAAAAAACCGATTCTAGCTAATGCGGTTTTTTCACAATTAATTTACATGTTTTTAAAGGTTTTCCATCGGTTTTTTGGATGAGTAACGGGACTTGACCGGTTTTTAAAGTTTACACGTACAGAAAACCAAAAAACCTTGCTGCGTTGTAAAGAACCGGGTCTGTAGTATCCAAAAACCGCAAAAAACCGCATCTGGCTAATGCGGTTTTTTCACAATTAATTTACAGGTTTTTAAAGGTTTTCCATCCGTTTTTTGGATGGGTGACGAGACTTGACCGGTTTTTTGGGTTTAAACGTTCACGAAACCTTAAAACTTTGCTGAGTTTTAAAGAACAAGATCTGTAGTATCTAAAAACCGCAAAAAACCGCATCTGGCTAATGCGGTTTTTTCACAATTAATTTACAGGTTTTTAAAGGTTTTCCATCGGTTTTTTGGATAGGTGACGGACTTGACCGGTTTTTAAAGTATAAACGTACAGAAAACCAAAAAACCTTGCTGCGTTTTAAAGAACAGGGTCAGTAGTATCTAAAAACCGCAAAAAACCGCATCTGGCTAATGCGGTTTTTTTACAATTAATTTAGGTTTTTAAAGGTTTTGCATCGGTTTTTTGGATAGGTGACGGGACTTGACCGGTTCTTAAAGTATAAACGTACAGAAAACCAAAAAACCTTGCTGCGTTTTAAAGAACAGGGTCAGTAGTATCCAAAAACCGCAAAAAACCGCATCTGGCTAATGCGGTTTTTTTACAATTAATTTACAGGTTTTTAAAGGTTTTCCATCGGTTTTTTGGATGGATGACGGGACTTGACCGGTTTTTTGGGTTTAAACGTTCACGAAACCTAAAAACCTTGCTGCGTTTTAAAGAACAGGGTCAGTAGTATCCAAAAACCGCAAAAAACCGCATCTGGCTAATGCGGTTTTTTCACAATTAATTTACAGGTTTTTAAAGGTTTTCCATTGGTTTTTTGGATGGGTGACGGGACTTGACCGGTTTTTAAAGTTTAAAAACGTACAGAAAACCACAAAACCTTGCTGAGATTTAAAGAACAGAGTCAGTAGTATCCAAAAACCGCAAAAAACCGATTCTAGCTAATGCGGTTTTTTCACAATTAATTTACAGGTTTTTAAAGGTTTTCCATCGGTTTTTTGGATGGGTGACGGGACTTGACCGGATTTTTGGGTTTAAACGTTCACGAAACCTAAAAACCTTGCTGCGTTTTAAAGAACGGGATCTGTAGTATCTAAAAACCGCAAAAAACCGCATCTGGCTAATGCGTTTTTTTCACAATTAATTTACAGGTTTTTAAAGGTTTTCCATCGGTTTTTTGGATGGGTGACGGGACTTGACCGGATTTTTGGGTTTAAACGTTCACGAAACCTAAAAACGTTGCTGCGTTTTAAAGAACATGATCTGTAGTATCTAAAAACCGCAAAAAACCGCATCTGGTGGCTAATCCGGTTTTTTCACAATTAATTTACAGGTTTTTAAAGGTTTTCCATCGGTTTTTTGGATAGGTGACGGGACTTGACCGGTTTTTAAAGTATAAACGTACAGAAAACCAAAAACCTTGCTGCGTTTTAAAGAACAGGGTCAGTAGTATCCAAAAACCGCAAAAAACCGCATCTGGCTAATGCGGTTTTTTTACAATTAATTTACAGGTTTTTAAAGGTTTTCCATCGGTTTTTTGGATGGGTGACGGGTGTAGGGTGCTAATCTACTGGATAAGAGCTTAGTGGACTGTATATTTTATTTCGGATGCAAACCCCAAAGAAACTGCCTCAAAATTCCCTATTGCCTCAAATTCACTAACTAGCTCATATAACTAGCCAGGAAAACGTCCCTTGTACCAAGTACTTGTGGTGAAAATGAGTGGACAAAACAAACCGGAAGTTTTCTAATTAACACAGATTCAATCAATAAAATCCCCGAATTTATTTCCCTTATTTCCCGTCAGAATATAAACAAATATATATATAGGAACAGCTTCCTATTTCCATCGAAATGCTAACTTTACTTCTGTCTATGTTTCAGTACCTTTGACCCTAGCTTCTACGAAACCTAAGATGGTACTTTCTAAGGGCTACTCTACAATAAGAGCACCTCTGGGCCACAGAATTACTCCCTAAACCGAAGCCTGTATCTGCCCTTACGAGCTACAAAAACAGTTCTCCCTGTCACGAAGCAGTCTAAATTTGCACTAACTATTTCTGTGCTTTACAATCAGTATTGCTGTGACTTTCAAAGTCACCTTAAACATACAATCTAAATTTAGTCAATAACCTTCAGTTCATGCTCTTAGACATCGAACCATTTCTAGACATTTCAAACTTTCTTATACATTCATATAGCTAATAAATATTATAGGAGTTTACATATTATAGGAATTCACAATCATTCATTTACAATCATTTATGTTATAAGAGCTTAAATCAAGAATCCTCAGAATCTTACACTTGTTAACATATCGTTACACTAATTAGAATAATCTAACTATCTCTCCCTTTAGAGGTTGAAGAGAACTCTGATTCTCTCATCCCGAAATGAGATGTCGAAATGGAATCTCAAATCCATTTCCCTGCTCATGCTTACTACAAACATATAGTATTGGGGCGAAATGGAATCGCAAAAACTCTAATGTTTATGTCATTTAAAGGTTACATATTCTTCTGAGATCTATGCTTACATGATCTAACAATAAATATAATATTATTCCAAACAATGATTAGTATTCTAGGCCCATTTTCATCCTGGTTACTTATCCCTAGGATTTACCATTTCATAATTAGCCTATGCTTAACTATACAAAAACTAACATTATAAAATGAGCTTTGGTATCCTTCCCTGTGGATAAAATCTTCTGATTTCATTTCAGTATCCTTAAGGGATACTGTGGGGATGATGCTGAAATATCAGCGACAAAATCGAACCTCTGGGGAGATACCATAGGTCGAAACATAATACATAAAAATAACATTTTAAATTAGCTATGGTATTCTTCCCTATGGTTGAATTCTTCCAATTTTATTTCAGTATCCTTAAGGGATACTGGTAGGACTATTCTGAAATAGTAGCTAGGAATTTCAACCATAGGAAGAGGTACCATAGGTCAATATATATTAGAATTTAACATATAAATTCCTCCTATCAGAATGTATCCCTGATACAATGTTACTGATAAATGTCAATAATATCTAGAGAATATGCCTCATAAATCTGACATACAATTTCATTCATACTTTTAATAATTCTAAACCAAAATACTTATTCTAAGCTGGTTAGCTGGTTTTGCTCGAATACATACTGGCCCCCGATGAGACGCTGCAGCAGTGTCTCATCTAATCCCGTAATTCGAGCCTTAAGTCTTCGTGTCGGATCCCCTGTGGTAGATTCCTATTTGACTGGTTGCATGATCCCGGTACTTCCGGTGGTTAGTCCATTCTCTGTGGCACCAACTCCGCCCGTTCTAGTCCCCGGAACTTGTCTCTGCTCTGTGGTGATGTCATCATGAACTTGGACATCTGGATCATCAGATCTCTGGTCCACCCACTCCAAAAACCCACCCGTTGTCGAGTTGCCGTTTCCGTTGGAAGTCCACTTTTTACTGTTGCGACCCTGGGCTTCAGTACCGCTCACGATAGCTGGCCCACCCACTCCATAAACCCACCCGTTCTCGAGTTGCCGTTTCCGGTGGAGGTCGTCTTAATTTGGGCGTGACTCTGGGGCGTCTCGCTCCACAGATTCCTTGGCCCACCCTTCCGAGTTTCCCACCGGTTTCCAATGTCCTGCAGTGATTGATGGTGATGTCAGCGTCGCTTTGGGCACCTGGATCCTCAATCGCTGGCCCGCCCACCTCAAAAACCCACCCCGTCAGAGATGCCGTTTCCAGTGGAGGTCCGCTGAACTTCACCCTGACTTCGGGCCTTTGTATCTCACTGGATATCTGACCCACCCAAAACCAAAAACCCACCCGTTGTCGAGTTGAAGCTTCCGTTGGAAAGTCAGTTCTGCAGTTTTTAATTTTCTCCAGAGGTCAATCGATTCATGGAAACAGTAATATGTCGTTTCGACTATTAATTTAAATTCACTTCATGAAAATCTATGAAACGATCTGACCTGATGAGAAGCCTTTAGTTTTAGGTGCGGGGCTCTCCGCACGCTTGTGTGGTTGCTGGTCGGTTCAGCAAGACCGGATATCCCAGGTAGATGTGACGAGTCCTGAGCCATTACATGGCTAAGCTATGGACCCAAGGAGCCTTGACGAATGCTATGCCTCATGAGGTCGTCAAGTCCCTATTTCTGTCCCCACCCTTCCACTGGAACTCCTAGTCGAGTAAACTTGATACCCACCCACTGATGTTTTGACGTTGATCTCCACCCACCCGATGATGCGATGTCGATCCAACCGTCCGTTACTCTTCTGAGTTGTTGACCTCCATCCACATGATGTCAATCTCCAACCCACCCCTGATGGTCTTCACCGTTACGTCCGATAACCGATGGACTTCGAATGGCTAAATCCGTACACTCGTATACGGTTGTCTCCGATGTCTCCACTCACTCCGGTGATGTGAAGTTTCACGAAATATGGTCCTCTCGAGTCCCATGTAACTCGAGTTGTCCGTCAATCAGCGTTCCCTTTAACCAAGTTAACCCCGTTTTCGGCGATTAAAATATGTTTCCCGATAAAATATTTTGAAACGAGCTGACCTGGACTGGAGTCTGTTGTGTTTATCGTGCGGGACTCTCCACACACTTTTGCAGTTGCTGGTACCGTTCAGCAAGACGATGGAATCCACGGAGGGAAAAGTCCTAGGTGAATCCTTGAGGGCCGCTTCTTCTGGTGAACCTTTTTCTAAGGTACTGGGTCGATCCGGTTGAAAGGACCAAAATGTAGGGTGCTAATCTACTGGATAAGAGCTTAGTGGACTGTATATTTTATTTCGGATGCAAACCCAAAGAAACTGCCTCAAAATTCCCTATTGCCTCAAATTCACTAACTAGCTCATATAACTAGCCAGGAAAACGTCCCTTGTACCAAGTACTTGTGGTGAAAATGAGTGGACAAAACAAACCGGAAGTTTCTAATTAACACAGATTCAATCAATAAAATCCCCGAATTTATTTCCCTTATTTCCCGTCAGAATATAAACAATATATATATAGGAACAGCTTCCTATTTCCATCGAAATGCTAACTTTACTTCTGTCTATGTTTCAGTACCTTTGACCCTAGCTTCTACGAAACCTAAGATGGTACTTTCTAAGGGCTACTCTACAATAAGAGCACCTCTGGGCCACAGAATTACTCCCTAAACCGAAGCCTGTATCTGCCCTTACGAGCTACAAAAATAGTTCTCCCTGTCACGAAGCAGTCTAATTTGCACTAACTATTTCTGTGCTTTACAATCAGTATTGCTGTGACTTTCAAAGTCACCTTAAACATACAATCTAAATTTAGTCAATAACCTTCAGTTCATGCCTCTTAGACATCGAACCATTTCTAGACATTTCAAACTTCTTATACATTCATATAGCTAATAAATATTATAGGAGTTTACATATTATAGGAATTCACAATCATTCATTTACAATCATTTATGTTATAAGAGCTTAAATCAAGAATCCTCAGAATCTTACACTTGTTAACATATCGTTACACTAATTAGAATAATCTAACTATCTCTCCCTTTAGAGGTTGAAGAGAACTCTGATTCTCTCATCCCGAAATGAGATGTCGAAATGGAATCTCAAATTCCATTTCCCTGCTCATGCTTACTACAAACATATAGTATTGGGGCGAAATGGAATCGCAAAAACTCTAATGTTTATGTCATTTAAAGGTTACATATTCTTCTGAGATCTATGCTTACATGATCTAACAATAAATATAATATTATTCCAAACAATGATTAGTATTCTAGGCCCATTTTCATCCTGGTTACTTATCCCTAGGATTTACCATTTCATAATTAGCCTATGCTTAACTATACAAAAACTAACATTATAAAATGAGCTTTGGTATCCTTCCCTGTGGATAAAATCTTCTGATTTCATTTCAGTATCCTTAAGGGATACTGTGGGGGATGATGCTGAAATATCAGCGACAAAATCGAACCTCTGGGGGAGATACCATAGGTCGAAACATAATACATAAAAATAACATTTTAAATTAGCTATGGTATTCTTCCCTATGGTTGAATTCTTCCAATTTTATTTCAGTATCCTTAAGGGATACTGGTAGGACTATTCTGAAATAGTAGCTAGGAATTTCAACCATAGGAAGAGGTACCATAGGTCAATATATATTAGAATTTAACATATAAATTCCTCCTATCAGAATGTATCCCTGATACAATGTTACTGATAAATGTCAATAATATCTAGAGAATATGCCTCATAAATCTGACATACAATTTCATTCATACTTTTAATAATTCTAAACCAAAATACTTATTCTAACTGGTTAGCTGGTTTTGCTCGAATACATACTGGCCCCCGATGAGACGCTGCAGCAGTGTCTCATCTAATCCCGTAATTCGAGCCTTAAGTCTTCGTGTCGGATCCCCTGTGGTAGATTCCTATTTGACTGGTTGCATGATCCCGGTACTTCCGGTGGTTAGTCCATTCTCTGTGGCACCAACTCCGCCCGTTCTAGTCCCCGGAACTTGTCTCTGCTCTGTGGTGATGTCATCATGAACTTGGACATCTGGATCATCAGATCTCTGGTCCACCCACTCCAAAAACCCACCCGTTGTCGAGTTGCCGTTTCCGTTGGAAGTCCACTTTTTACTGTTGCGACCCTGGGCTTCAGTACCGCTCACGATAGCTGGGCCCACCCACTCCATAAACCCACCCGTTCTCGAGTTGCCGTTTCCGGTGGAGGTCGTCCTTAATTTGGGCGTGACTCTGGGGCGTCTCGCTCCACAGATTCCTTGGCCCACCCTTCCGAGTTTCCCACCCGGTTTCCAATGTCCTGCAGTGATTGATGGTGATGTCAGCGTCGCTTTGGGCACCTGGATCCTCAATCGCTGGCCCGCCCACCTCAAAAACCCACCCCGTCAGAGATGCCGTTTCCAGTGGAGGTCCGCTGAACTTCACCCTGACTTCGGGCCTTTGTATCTCACTGGATATCTGACCCACCCAAAACCAAAAACCACCCGTTGTCGAGTTGAAGCTTCCGTTGGAAAGTCAGTTCTGCAGTTTTTAATTTTCTCCAGAGGTCAATCGATTCATGGAAACAGTAATATGTCGTTTCGACTATTAATTTAAATTCACTTCATGAAAATCTATGAAACGATCTGACCTGATGAGAAGCCTTTAGTTTTAGGTGCGGGGCTCTCCGCACGCTTGTGTGGTTGCTGGTCGGTTCAGCAAGACCGGATATCCCAGGTAGATGTGACGAGTCCTGAGCCATTACATGGCTAAGCTATGGACCCAAGGAGCCTTGACGAATGCTATGCCTCATGAGGTCGTCAAGTCCCTATTTCTGTCCCCACCCTTCCACTGGAACTCCTAGTCGAGTAAACTTGATACCCACCCACTGATGTTTTGACGTTGATCTCCACCCACCCGATGATGCGATGTCGATCCAACCGTCCGTTACTCTTCTGAGTTGTTGACCTCCATCCACATGATGTCAATCTCCAACCCACCCCTGATGGTCTTCACCGTTACGTCCGATAACCGATGGACTTCGAATGGCTAAATCCGTACACTCGTATACGGTTGTCTCCGATGTCTCCACTCACTCCGGTGATGTGAAGTTTCACGAAATATGGTCCTCTCGAGTCCCATGTAACTCGAGTTGTCCGTCAATCAGCGTTCCCTTTAACCAAGTTAACCCCGTTTTCGGCGATTAAAATATGTTTCCCGATAAAATATTTTGAAACGAGCTGACCTGGACTGGAGTCTGTTGTGTTTATCGTGCGGACTCTCCACACACTTTTGCAGTTGCTGGTACCGTTCAGCAAGACGATGGAATCCACGGAGGGAAAAGTCCTAGGTGAATCCTTGAGGGCCGCTTCTTCTGGTGAACCTTTTTCTAAGGTACTGGGTCGATCCGGTTGAAAGGACCAAAATGTAGGGTGCTAATCTACTGGATAAGAGCTTAGTGGACTGTATATTTTATTTCGGATGCAAACCCAAAGAACTGCCTCAAAATTCCCTATTGCCTCAAATTCACTAACTAGCTCATATAACTAGCCAGGAAAACGTCCCTTGTACCAAGTACTTGTGGTGAAAATGAGTGGACAAAACAAACCGGAAGTTTTCTAATTAACACAGATTCAATCAATAAAATCCCCGAATTTATTTCCCTTATTTCCCGTCAGAATATAAACAAATATATATATAGGAACAGCTTCCTATTTCCATCGAAATGCTAACTTTACTTCTGTCTATGTTTCAGTACCTTTGACCCTAGCTTCTACGAACCTAAGATGGTACTTTCTAAGGGCTACTCTACAATAAGAGCACCTCTGGGCCACAGAATTACTCCCTAAAACCGAAGCCTGTATCTGCCCTTACGAGCTACAAAAATAGTTCTCCCTGTCACGAAGCAGTCTAAATTTGCACTAACTATTTCTGTGCTTTACAATCAGTATTGCTGTGACTTTCAAAGTCACCTTAAACATACAATCTAAATTTAGTCAATAACCTTCAGTTCATGCCTCTTAGACATCGAACCATTTCTAGACATTTCAAACTTTCTTATACATTCATATAGCTAATAAATATTATAGGAGTTTACATATTATAGGAATTCACAATCATTCATTTACAATCATTTATGTTATAAGAGCTTAAATCAAGAATCCTCAGAATCTTACACTTGTTAACATATCGTTACACTAATTAGAATAATCTAACTATCTCTCCCTTTAGAGGTTGAAGAGAACTCTGATTCTCTCATCCCGAAATGAGATGTCGAAATGGAATCTCAAATTCCATTTCCCTGCTCATGCTTACTACAAACATATAGTATTGGGGCGAAATGGAATCGCAAAAACTCAATGTTATGTCATTTAAAGGTTACATATTCTTCTGAGATCTATGCTTACATGATCTAACAATAAATATAATATTATTCCAAACAATGATTAGTATTCTAGGCCCATTTTCATCCTGGTTACTTATCCCTAGGATTTACCATTTCATAATTAGCCTATGCTTAACTATACAAAAACTAACATTATAAAATGAGCTTTGGTATCCTTCCCTGTGGATAAAATCTTCTGATTTCATTCAGTATCCTTAAGGGATACTGTGGGGATGATGCTGAAATATCAGCGACAAAATCGAACCTCTGGGGGAGATACCATAGGTCGAAACATAATACATAAAAATAACATTTTAAATTAGCTATGGTATTCTTCCCTATGGTTGAATTCTTCCAATTTTATTTCAGTATCCTTAAGGGATACTGGTAGGACTATTCTGAAATAGTAGCTAGGAATTTCAACCATAGGAAGAGGTACCATAGGTCAATATATATTAGAATTTAACATATAAATTCCTCCTATCAGAATGTATCCCTGATACAATGTTACTGATAAATGTCAATAATATCTAGAGAATATGCCTCATAAATTGACATACAATTTCATTCATACTTTTAATAATTCTAAACCAAAATACTTATTCTAAGCTGGTTAGCTGGTTTTGCTCGAATACAACGGGACTTGACCGGTTTTTTGGGTTTAAGCGTTCACGAAATCAAAAAACCTTGCTGCGTTGTGAAGAACAGGGTCAATAGTATCAAAAAACCGCAAAAAACCGCATATGGCTAATGCGGTTTTTTTCACAATTAATTTACAGGTTTTTAAAGGTTTTCCATCGGTTTTTTGGATGGGTGACGAGACTTGACCGGTTTTTAAAGTTTACACGTACAGAAAACCAAAAAACCTTGCTGCGTTGTAAAGAACAGGGTCTGTAGTATCCAAAAACCGCAAAAAACCGCATCTGGCTAATGCGGTTTTTTCACAATTAATTTACAGGTTTTTAAAGGTTTTCCATCGGTTTTTTGGATGGGTGACGGGACTTGACCGGTTTTTTGGGTTTAAACGTTCACGAAACCTTAAAACTTTGCTGAGTTTTAAAGAACAAGATCTGTAGTATCTAAAAACCGCAAAAAACCGCATCTGGCTAATGCGGTTTTTTTCACAATTAATTTACAGGTTTTTAAAGGTTTTCCATCGGTTTTTTGGATAGGTGACGGACTTGACCAATTTTTAAAGTATAACGTACAGAAAACCAAAAAACCTTGCTGCGTTTTAAAGAACAGGGTCAGTAGTATCTAAAAACCGCAAAAAAACCGCATCTGGCTAATGCGGTTTTTTTACAATTAATTTACAGGTTTTTAAAGGTTTTGCATCGGTTTTTTGGATAGGTGACGGGACTTGACCGGTTCTTAAAGTATAAACGTACAGAAAACCAAAAAACCTTGCTGCGTTTTAAAGAACAGGGTCAGTAGTATCCAAAAACCGCAAAAAAAAACCGCATCTGGCTAATGCGGTTTTTTTACAATTAATTTACAGGTTTTTAAAGGTTTTCCATCGGTTTTTTGGATGGATGACGGGACTTGACCGGTTTTTTGGGTTTTAAACGTTCACGAAACCTAAAACCTTGCTGCGTTTTAAAGAACAGGGTCAGTAGTATCCAAAAACCGCAAAAAACCGCATCTGGCTAATGCGGTTTTTTCACAATTAATTTACAGGTTTTTAAAGGTTTTCCATTGGTTTTTTGGATGGGTGACGGGACTTGACCGGTTTTTAAAGTTTAAACGTACAGAAAACCACAAAACCTTGCTGAGATTTAAAGAACAGAGTCAGTAGTATCCAAAAACCGCAAAAAACGATTCTAGCTAATGCGGTTTTTTCACAATTAATTTACAGGTTTTTAAAGGTTTTCCATCGGTTTTTGGATGGGTGACGGGACTTGACCGGATTTTTGGGTTTAAACGTTCACGAAACCTAAAAACCTTGCTGCGTTTTAAAGAACGGGATCTGTAGTATCTAAAAACCGCAAAAAACCGCATCTGGCTAATGCGTTTTTTTCACAATTAATTTACAGGTTTTTAAAGGTTTTCCATCGGTTTTTTGGATGGGTGACGGGACTTGACCGGATTTTTGGGTTTAAACGTTCACGAAACCTAAAAACCGTGCTGCGTTTTAAAGAACAAGATCTGTAGTATCTAAAAACCGCAAAAAACCGCATCTGGCTAATCCGGTTTTTTCACAATTAATTTACAGGTTTTTAAAGGTTTTCCATCGGTTTTTTGGATAGGTGACGGGACTTGACCGGTTTTTAAAGTATAAACGTACAGAAAACCAAAAAACCTTGCTGCGTTTTAAAGAACAGGGTCAGTAGTATCCAAAAACCGCAAAAAACCGCATCTGGCTAATGCGGTTTTTTTACAATTAATTTACAGGTTTTTAAAGGTTTTCCATCGGTTTTTTGGATGGGTGACGGGACTTGACCGGTTTTTTGGGTTTAAGCGTTCACGAAATCAAAAAACCTTGCTGCGTTGTGAAGAACAGGGTCAATAGTATCCAAAAACCGCAAAAAACCGCATATGGCTAATGCGGTTTTTTCACAATTAATTTACAGGTTTTTAAAGGTTTTCCATCGGTTTTTTGGATGGGTGACGAGACTTGACCGGTTTTTAAAGTTTACACGTACAGAAAACCAAAAAACCTTGCTGCGTTGTAAAGAACAGGGTCTGTAGTATCCAAAAATCGCAAAAAACCGCATCTGGCTAATGCGGTTTTTTTTACAATTAATTTACAGGTTTTTAAAGGTTTTCCATCGGTTTTTTGGATGGGTGACGGGACTTGACCGGTTTTTAAAGTTTAAACGTACAGAAAACCACAAAACCTTGCTGAGATTTAAAGAACAGAGTCAGTAGTATCCAAAAACCGCAAAAAACCGATTCTAGCTAATGCGGTTTTTTCACAATTAATTTACATGTTTTTAAAGGTTTTCCATCGGTTTTTTGGATGAGTAACGGGACTTGACCGGTTTTTAAAGTTTACACGTACAGAAAACCAAAAAACCTTGCTGCGTTGTAAAGAACAGGGTCTGTAGTATCCAAAAATCGCAAAAAACCGCATCTGGCTAATGCGGTTTTTTTACAATTAATTTACAGGTTTTTAAAGGTTTTCCATCGGTTTTTTGGATGGGTGACGAGACTTGACCGGTTTTTTGGATTTAAACGTTCACGAAACCTAAAAACCTTGCTGAGTTTTAAAGAACAAGATCTGTAGTATCTAAAAACCGCAAAAAACCGCATCTGGCTAATGCGGTTTTTTCACAATTAATTTACGGGTTTTTAAAGGTTTTCCATCGGTTTTTTGGATAGGTGACGGGACTTGACCGGTTTTTAAAGTATAAACGTACAGAAAACCAAAAAATCTTGCTGCGTTGTAAAGAACAGGGTCTGTAGTATCCAAAAACCGCAAAAAACCGCATATGGCTAATGCGGTTTTTCACAATTAATTTACAGGTTTTTAAAGGTTTTCCATCGGTTTTTGGAATGAGTAACGGGACTTGTCCGGTTTTTATAGTTTAAACGTACAGAAAACCAAAAAACCTTGCTGCGTTGTAAAGAACAGGGTCTGTAGTATCCAAAAACCGCAAAAAACCGCATCTGGCTAATGCGGTTTTTTCACAATTAATTTACAGGTTTTTAAAGGTTTTCCATCGGGTTTTTGGATGGGTGACGGGACTTGACCGGTTTTTTGGGTTTAAACGTTCACGAAACCTAAAAACCTTGCTGCGTTTTAAAGAACAGGGTCAGTAGTATCCAAAAACCGCAAAAAACCGCATCTGGCTAATGCGGTTTTTTCACAATTAATTTACAGGTTTTTAAAGGTTTTCCATCGGTTTTTTGGATGGGTGACGGGACTTGACCGGTTTTTAAAGTTTAAACGTACAAAAAACCACAAAACCTTGCTGAGATTTAAAGAACAGAGTCAGTAGTATCCAAAAACCGCAAAAAACCGATTCTAGCTAATGCGGTTTTTTCACAATTAATTTACATGTTTTTAAAGGTTTTCCATCGGTTTTTTGGATGAGTAACGGGACTTGACCGGTTTTTAAAGTTTACACGTACAGAAAACCAAAAAACCTTGCTGCGTTGTAAAGAACAGGGTCTGTAGTATCCAAAAACCGCAAAAAACCGCGTCTGGCTAATGCGGTTTTTTCACAATTAATTTACAGGTTTTTAAAGGTTTTCCATCCGTTTTTTGGATGGGTGACGAGACTTGACCGGTTTTTAAAGTTTAAACGTACAGAAAACCACAAAACCTTGCTGCGTTGTAAAGAACAGGGTCTGTAGTATCCAAAAACCGCAAAAAACCGCATCTGGCTAATGCGGTTTTTTCACAATTAATTTACAGGTTTTTAAAGGTTTTCCATCGGTTTTTTGGATGGGTGACGGGACTTGACCGGTTTTTTGGGTTTAAACGTTCACGAAACCTAAAAACCTTGCTGCGTTTTAAAGAACAGGGTCAGTAGTATCCAAAAACCGCAAAAAACCGCATCTGGCTAATGCGGTTTTTTCACAATTAATTTACAGGTTTTTAAAGGTTTTCCATCGGTTTTTTGGATGGGTGACGGGACTTGACCGGTTTTTAAAGTTTAAACGTACAGAAAACCACAAAACCTTGCTGAGATTTAAAGAACAGAGTCAGTAGTATCCAAAAACCGCAAAAAACCGATTCTAGCTAATGCGGTTTTTTTCACAATTAATTTACATGTTTTTAAAGGTTTTCCATCGGTTTTTTGGATGAGTAACGGGACTTGACCGGTTTTTAAAGTTTACACGTACAGAAAACCAAAAAACCTTGCTGCGTTGTAAAGAACAGGGTCTGTAGTATCCAAAAACCGCAAAAAACCGCATCTGGCTAATGCGGTTTTTTCACAATTAATTTACAGGTTTTTAAAGGTTTTCCATCCGTTTTTTGGATGGGTGACGAGACTTGACCGGTTTTTTGGGTTTAAACGTTCACGAAACCTAAAAACTTTGCTGAGTTTTAAAGAACAAGATCTGTAGTATCTAAAAACCGCAAAAAACCGCATCTGGCTAATGCGGTTTTTTTACAATTAATTTACATGTTTTTAAAGGTTTTCCATCGGTTTTTTGGATAGGTGACGGGACTTGACCGGTTTTTAAAGTATAAACGTACAGAAAACCAAAAAACCTTGCTGCGTTTTAAAGAACAGGGTCAGTAGTATCCAAAAACCGCAAAAAACCGCATCTGGCTAATGCGGTTTTTTTACAATTAATTTACAGGTTTTTAAAGGTTTTCCATCGGTTTTTTGGATAAGTAACGGGACTTGACCGGTTTTTTGGATTTAAACGTTCACGAAACCTAAAAACCTTGCTGAGTTTTAAAGAACAAGATCTGTAGTATCTAAAAACCGCAAAAAACCGCATCTGGCTAATGCGGTTTTTTCACAATTAATTTACGGGTTTTTAAAGGTTTTCCATCGGTTTTTTGGATAGGTGACGGGACTTGACCGGTTTTTAAAGTATAAATGTACAGAAAACCAAAAAACCTTGCTGCGTTGTAAAGAACAGGGTCTGTAGTATCCAAAAACCGCAAAAAAACCGCATATGGCTAATGCGGTTTTTCACAATTAATTTACAGGTTTTTAAAGGTTTTCCATCGGTTTTTGGAATGAGTAACGGGACTTGACCGGTTTTTAAAGTTTACACGTACAGAAAACCAAAAAACCTTGC
Organism: Desoria tigrina; assembly: GCA_906901685.1. Classification (NCBI taxonomy): domain Eukaryota; kingdom Metazoa; phylum Arthropoda; class Collembola; order Entomobryomorpha; family Isotomidae; genus Desoria; species Desoria tigrina. Next base: position 15,121 of record CAJQTU010000133.1, read on the forward strand.
TGCGTTGTAAAGAACAGGGTCTGTAGTATCCAAAAACCGCAAAAAACCGCATCTGGCTAATGCGGTTTTTTCACAATTAATTTACGGGTTTTTAAAGGTTTTCCATCGGTTTTTTGGATAGGTGACGGGACTTGACCGGTTTTTAAAGTATAAACGTACAGAAAACCAAAAAATCTTGCTGCGTTGTAAAGAACAGGGTCTGTAGTATCCAAAAACCGCAAAAAAACCGCATATGGCTAATGCGGTTTTTCACAATTAATTTACAGGTTTTTAAAGGTTTTCCATCGGTTTTTGGAATGAGTAACGGGACTTGTCCGGTTTTTATAGTTTAAACGTACAGAAAACCAAAAAACCTTGCTGCGTTGTAAAGAACAGGGTCTGTAGTATCCAAAAACCGCAAAAAAACCGCATCTGGCTAATGCGGTTTTTTCACAATTATTTTACAGGTTTTTAAAGGTTTTCCATCGGTTTTTTGGATGGGTGACGGGACTTGACCGGTTTTTTGGGTTTAAACGTTCACGAAACCTAAAAACCTTGCTGCGTTTTAAAGAACAGGGTCAGTAGTATCCAAAAAACCGCAAAAAACCGCATCTGGCTAATGCGGTTTTTTCACAATTAATTTACAGGTTTTTAAAGGTTTTCCATCGGTTTTTTGGATGGGTGACGGGACTTGACCGGTTTTTAAAGTTTAAACGTACAAAAAACCACAAAACCTTGCTGAGATTTAAAGAACAGAGTCAGTAGTATCCAAAAACCGCAAAAAACCGATTCTAGCTAATGCGGTTTTTTCACAATTAATTTACATGTTTTTAAAGGTTTTCCATCGGTTTTTTGGATGAGTAACGAGACTTGACCGGTTTTTAAAGTTTACACGTACAGAAAACCAAAAAACCTTGCTGCGTTGTAAAGAACAGGGTCTGTAGTATCCAAAAACCGCAAAAAAACCGCGTCTGGCTAATGCGGTTTTTTCACAATTAATTTACAGGTTTTTAAAGGTTTTCCATCCGTTTTTTGGATGGGTGACGAGACTTGACCGGTTTTTAAAGTTTAAACGTACAGAAAACCACAAAACCTTGCTGCGTTGTAAAGAACAGGGTCTGTAGTATCCAAAAACCGCAAAAAACCGCATCTGGCTAATGCGGTTTTTTCACAATTAATTTACAGGTTTTTAAAGGTTTTCCATCGGTTTTTTGGATGGGTGACGGGACTTGACCGGTTTTTTGGGTTTAAAACGTTCACGAAACCTAAAAACCTTGCTGCGTTTTAAAGAACAGGGTCAGTAGTATCCAAAAACCGCAAAAAACCGCATCTGGCTAATGCGGTTTTTTCACAATTAATTTACAGGTTTTTAAAGGTTTTCCATCGGTTTTTTGGATGGGTGACGGGACTTGACCGGTTTTTAAAGTTTAAACGTACAAAAAACCACAAAACCTTGCTGAGATTTAAAGAACAGAGTCAGTAGTATCCAAAAACCGCAAAAAACCGATTCTAGCTAATGCGGTTTTTTCACAATTAATTTACATGTTTTTAAAGGTTTTCCATCGGTTTTTTGGATGAGTAACGGGACTTGACCGGTTTTTAAAGTTTACACGTACAGAAAACCAAAAAACCTTGCTGCGTTGTAAAGAACAGGGTCTGTAGTATCCAAAAACCGCAAAAAACCGCATCTGGCTAATGCGGTTTTTTCACAATTAATTTACAGGTTTTTAAAGGTTTTCCATCCGTTTTTTGGATGGGTGACGAGACTTGACCGGTTTTTAAAGTTTAAACGTACAGAAAACCACAAAACCTTGCTGAGATTTAAAGAACAGAGTCAGTAGTATCCAAAAACCGCAAAAAACCGATTCTAGCTAATGCGGTTTTTTCACAATTAATTTACATGTTTTTAAAGGTTTTCCATCGGTTTTTTGGATGAGTAACGGGACTTGACCGGTTTTTAAAGTTTACACGTACAGAAAACCAAAAAACCTTGCTGCGTTGTAAAGAACAGGGTCTGTAGTAACAAAAACCGCAAAAAACCGCATCTGGCTAATGCGGTTTTTTCACAATTAATTTACAGGTTTTTAAAGGTTTTCCATCGGTTTTTTGGATGGGTGACGAGACTTGACCGGTTTTTTGGATTTAAACGTTCACGAAACCTAAAAACCTTGCTGAGTTTTAAAGAACAAGATCTGTAGTATCTAAAAACCGCAAAAAACCGCATCTGGCTAATGCGGTTTTTTCACAATTAATTTACGGGTTTTTAAAGGTTTTCCATCGGTTTTTTGGATAGGTGACGGGACTTGACCGGTTTTCAAAGTATAAACGAACAGAAAACCAAAAAATCTTGCTGCGTTGTAAAGAACAGGGTCTGTAGTATCCAAAAACCGCAAAAAACCGCATATGGCTAATGCGGTTTTTCACAATTAATTTACAGGTTTTTAAAGGTTTTCCATCGGTTTTTGGAATGAGTAACGGGACTTGACCGGTTTTTAAAGTTTAAACGTACAGAAAACCAAATAACCTTGCTGCGTTGTAAAGAACAGGGTCTGTAGTATCCAAAAACCGCAAAAAACCGCATCTGGCTAATGCGGTTTTTTCACAATTAATTTACAGGTTTTTTAAACGTTTTCCATCGGTTTTTTGGATGGGTGACGGGACTTGACCGGTTTTTTGGGTTTGAACGTTCACGAAACCTAAAAACCTTGCTGCGTTTTAAAGAACAGGGTCAGTAGTATCCAAAAACCGCAAAAAACCGCATCTGGCTAATGCGGTTTTTTCACAATTAATTTACAGGTTTTTAAAGGTTTTCCATCGGTTTTTTGGATGGGTGACGGGACTTGACCGGTTTTTAAAGTTTAAACGTACAAAAAACCACAAAACCTTGCTGAGATTTAAAGAACAGAGTCAGTAGTATCCAAAAACCGCAAAAAACCGATTCTAGCTAATGCGGTTTTTTCACAATTAATTTACATGTTTTTAAAGGTTTTCCATCGGTTTTTTGGATGAGTAACGGGACTTGACCGGTTTTTAAAGTTTACACGTACAGAAAACCAAAAAACCTTGCTGCGTTGTAAAGAACAGGGTCTGTAGTATCCAAAAACCGCAAAAAACCGCATCTGGCTAATGCGGTTTTTTCACAATTAATTTACAGGTTTTTAAAGGTTTTCCATCCGTTTTTTGGATGGGTGACGAGACTTGACCGGTTTTTTGGGTTTAAACGTTCACGAAACCTAAAAACCTTGCTGAGTTTTAAAGAACAAGATCTGTAGTATCTAAAAACCGCAAAAAACCGCATCTGGCTAATGCAGTTTTTTCACAATTAATTTACGGGTTTTTAAAGGTTTTCCATCGGTTTTTTGGATAGGTGAAGGACTTGACCGGTTTTTAAAGTATAAACGTACAGAAAACCAAAAAACCTTGCTGCGTTTTAAAGAACAGGGTCAGTAGTATCCAAAAACCGCAAAAAACCGCATCTAACTAATGCGGTTTTTTTACAATTAATTTACAGGTTTTTAAAGGTTTTCCATCGGTTTTTTGGATGGGTGACTGGACTTGACCGGTTTTTTGGGTTTAAAACGTTCACGAAACCTAAAAACCTTGCTGCGTTGTAAAGAACAGGGTCAGTAGTATCCAAAAACCGGAAAAAACCGCATCTGGCTAATGCGGTTTTTTCACAATTAATTTACAGGTTTTTAAAGGTTTTCCATCGGTTTTTTGGATGGGTGACGGGACTTGACCGGTTTTTTGGGTTTAAACGTTCACGAAACCAAAAAACCTTGCTGAGTTTTAAAGAACAAGATCTGTAGTATCTAAAAACCGCAAAAAACCGCATCTGGCTAATGCGGTTTTTTTTACAATTAATTTACAGGTTTTTAAAGGTTTTCCATCGGTTTTTTGGATGGGTGACGGGACTTGACCGGTTTTTTGGGTTTAAACGTTCACGAAACCTAAAAACCTTGCTGCGTTTTAAAGAACAGGGTCAGTAGTATCCAAAAACCGCAAAAAACCGCAAAAACCGCATCTGGCTAATGCGGTTTTTTCACAATTAATTTACAGGTTTTTAAAGGTTTTTCATCTGTTTTTTGGATAAGTGACGGGACTTGACCGGTTTTTAAAGTTTACACGTACAGAAAACCAAAAAACCTTGCTGCGTTGTAAAGAACAGGGTCTGTAGTATCCAAAAACCGCAAAAAACCGCATCTGGCTAATGCTGTCTTTTTACAATTTATTTACAGGTTTTTAAAGGTTTTCCATCGGTTTTTTGGATGGGTGACGGGACTTGACCGGTTTTTTGGGTTTGAAAGTACACGAAACCTAAAAAACTTGCTGCGTTGTAAAGAACAGGGTCTGTAGTATCCAAAAACCGCAAAAAACCGCATCTGGCTAATGCTGTCTTTTCACAATTTATTTACAGGTTTTTAAAGGTTTTCCATCGGTTTTTTGGATGGGCGACGGGACTTGACCGGTTTTTTGGGTTTAAACGTTCACGAAACCAAAAAACCTTGCTGCATTTTAAAGAACAGGGTCTGTAGTATCCAAAAACCGCAAAAAACCGCATCTGGCTAATGCTGTCTTTTCACAATTTATTTACAGGTTTTTAAAGGTTTTCCATCGGTTTTTTGGATGGGCGACGGGACTTGACCGGTTTTTTGGGTTTAAACGTTCACGAAACCAAAAAACCTTGCTGCGTTTTAAAGAACAGGGTCAGTAGTATCCAAAAACCGCAAAAAACCGCATATGGCTAATGCGGTTTTTTCACAATTAATTTACTGGTTTTTAAGGTTTTCCATCGGTTTTTTGGATGGGTGACGGGACTTGACCGGTTTTTTGGGTTTGAAAGTACACGAAACCTAAAAACCTTGCTGCGTTTTAAAGAACAGGGTCAGTAGTATCCAAAAACCGCAAAAAATCGCATCTGGCTAATGCGGTTTTTTTACAATTAATTTACAGGTTTTTAAAGGTTTTCCATCGGTTTTTTGGATGGGTGACGGGACTTGACCGGTTTTTAAAGTTTACACGTACAGAAAACCAAAAAACCTTGCTGCGTTGTAAAGAACAGGGTCTGTATTATCCAAAAACCGCAAAAAACCGCATCTGGCTAATGCGGTTTTTTCACAATTAATTTACAGGTTTTTAAAGGTTTTCCATCGGTTTTTTGGATGGGTGACGGGACTTGTCCGGTTTTTAAAGTTTAAACGTACAGAAAACCAAAAAACCTTGCTGCGATTTAAAGAACAGAGTCAGTAGTATCCAAAAACCGCAAAAAACCGCATCTGGCTAATGCGGTTTTTTCACAATTAATTTACAGATTTTTAAAGGTTTTCCATCGGTTTTTTGGATGGGTGACGGGACTTGACCGGTTTTTTGGGTTTAAACGTTCACGAAACCTAAAAACCTTGCTGCGTTTTAAAGAACAGGGTCTGTAGTATCCAAAAACCGCAAAAAACCGCATCTGGCTAATGCGGTTTTTTCACAATTAATTTACCGGTTTTTAAAGGTTTTCCATCGGTTTTTTGGATGGGTGACGGGACCTGACCGGTTTTTTGGGTTTGAAAGTACACGAAACCTAAAAAACTTGCTGCGTTGTAAAGAACAGGGTCTGTACTATCCAAAAACCGCAAAAAACCGCATCTGGCTAATGCGGTTTTTTCACAATTAATTTACCGGTTTTTAAAGGTTTTCCATCGGTTTTTTGGATGGGTGACGGGACTTGACCGGTTTTTTGGGTTTGAAAGTACACGAAACCTAAAAACCTTGCTGCGTTTTAAAGAACAGGGTCAGTAGTATCCAAAAACCGCAAAAAACCGCATCTGGCTAATGCGGTTTTTTCACAATTAATTTACAGGTTTTTAAAGGTTTTCCATCGGTTTTTTGGATGGGTGACGGGACTTGACCGGTTTTTAAAGTATAAACGTACAGAAAACCAAAAAACCTTGCTGCGTTTTAAAGAACAGGGTCAGTAGTATCCAAAAACCGCAAAAAACCGCATCTGGCTAATGCGGTTTTTTCACAATTAATTTACAGGTTTTTAAAGGTTTTCCATCGGTTTTTTGGATGGGTGACGGGACTTGACCGGTTTTTTGGGTTTAAACGTTCACGAAACCTAAAAACCTTGCTGCGTTTTAAAGAACAGGGTCAGTAGTATCCAAAAACCGCAAAAAAACCGCAAAAACCGCATCTGGCTAATGCGGTTTTTTCACAATTAATTTACAGGTTTTTAAAGGTTTTTCATCTGTTTTTTGGATAAGTGACGGGACTTGACCGGTTTTTAAAGTTTACACGTACAGAAAACCAAAAAACCTTGCTGCGTTGTAAAGAACAGGGTCAGTAGTATCCAAAAACCGCAAAAAAACCGCAAAAACCGCATCTGGCTAATGCGGTTTTTTCACAATTAATTTACAGGTTTTTAAAGGTTTTCCATCGGTTTTTTGGATGGGTGACGGGACTTGACCGGTTTTTTGGGTTTAAACGTTCACGAAACCTAAAAACCTTGCTGCGTTTTAAAGAACAGGGTCAGTAGTATCCAAAAACCGCAAAAAACCGCAAAAACCGCATCTGGCTAATGCGGTTTTTTCACAATTAATTTACAGGTTTTTAAAGGTTTTCCATCGGTTTTTTGGATGGGTGACGGGACTTGACCGGTTTTTTGGGTTTAAACGTTCACGAAACCTAAAAACCTTGCTGCGTTTTAAAGAACAGGGTCAGTAGTATCCAAAAACCGCAAAAAACCGCAAAAACCGCATCTGGCTAATGCGGTTTTTTTCACAATTAATTTACAGGTTTTTAAAGGTTTTTCATCTGTTTTTTGGATAAGTGACGGGACTTGACCGGTTTTTAAAGTTTACACGTACAGAAAACCAAAAAAACTTGCTGCGTTGTAAAGAACAGGGTCTGTAGTATCCAAAAACCGCAAAAAACCGCATCTGGCTAATGCTGTCTTTTCACAATTTATTTACAGGTTTTTAAAGGTTTTCCATCGGTTTTTTGGATGGGTGACGGGA
>CAJQTU010000134.1:0-17947 GCA_906901685.1 Desoria tigrina
CAAAAAACCGATGGAAAACCTTTAAAAACCTGTAAATTCATTGTGAAAAAACCGCATTAGACAGATGCGGTTTTTTGCGGTTTTTGGATACTACAGACCCTGTTCTTTACAACGCAGCAAGTTTTTTAGGTTTCGTGAACGTTTAAACCCAAAAAACCGGTCAAGTCCCGTCACCCATCCAAAAAACTGATGGAAAACCTTTAAAAACCTGTAAATTAATTGTGAAGAAACCGCATTAGCCAGATGCGGTTTTTTTGCGGTTTTTGGATACTACAGACCCTGTTCTTTACAACGCAGCAAGGTTTTTTGGTTTTCTGTACGTTTAAACCCAAAAAACCGGTCAAGTCCCGTCACCCATCCAAAAAACCGATGGAAAACGTTTAAAAACCTGTAAATTAATTGTGAAAAAACCGCATTAGCTAGATGCGGTTTTTTGCGGTTTTTGCAGTTTTTTGCGGTTTTTGGATACTAGAGACCCTGTTCTTTAAAACGCAGCAAGGTTTTTAGGTTTCTTGAACGTTTAAACCCAAAAAACCGGTCAAGTCCCGTCACCCATCCAAAAAACCGGTGGAAAACCTTTAAAAACCTGTAAATTAATTGTGAAAAAACCGCATTAGCCAGATGCGGTTTTTTGCGGTTTTTGGATACTACAGACCCTGTTCTTTACAACGCAGCAAGTTTTTTTGGTTTTCTGTACGTTTAAACCCAAAAAACCGGTCAAGTCCCGTCACCTATCCAAAAAACCGATGGAAAACGTTTAAAAACCTGTAAATTAATTGTGAAAAAACCGCATTAGGTAGATGCGGTTTTTTTGCGGTTTTTGGATACTACAGAGCCTGTTCTTTACAACGCAGCAAGGTTTTTTGGTTTTCTGTACGTTTAAACCCAAAAAACCGGTCAAGTCCCGTCACCCATCCAAAAAACCGATGGAAAACGTTTAAAAACCTGTAAATTAATCGTGAAAAAACCGCATTAGCTAGATGCGGTTTTTTGCGGTTTTTGCGGTTTTTTGCGGTTTTTTGGATACTACAGACCCTGTTCTTTAAAACGCAGCAAGGTTTTTAGGTTTCGTGAACGTTTAAACCCAAAAAACCGGTCAAGTCCCGTCACCCATCCAAAAAACCGATGGAAAAACCTTTAAAAACCTGTAAATTCATTGTGAAAAAACCGCATTAGCCAGATGCGGTTTTTTGCGGTTTTTGGATACTACAGACCCTGTTCTTTACAACGCAGCAAGGTTTTTTGGTTTTCTGTACGTTTAAACCCAAAAACCGGTCAAGTCCCGTCACCTATCCAAAAAACCGATGGAAAACGTTTAAAAAACCTGTAAATTAATTGTGAAAAAACCGCATTAGCTAGATGCGGTTTTTTGCGGTTTTTGCGGTTTTTTGCGGTTTTTGGATACTACAGAGCCTTGTTCTTTACAACGCAGCAAGGTTTTTTGGTTTTCTGTACGTTTAAACCCAAAAAACCTGTCAAGTCCCGTCACCCATCCAAAAAAACGATGGAAAACGTTTAAAAACCTGTAAATTAATCGTGAAAAAACCGCATTAGCTAGATGCGGTTTTTTGCGGTTTTTGCGGTTTTTTGCGGTTTTTGGATACTACAGACCCTGTTCTTTAAAACGCAGCAAGGTTTTTAGGTTTCGTGAACGTTTAAACCCAAAAAACCGGTCAAGTCCCGTCACCCATCCAAAAAACCGATGGAAAACCTTAAAAACCTGTAAATTCATTGTGAAAAAACCGCATTAGCCAGATGCGGTTTTTTGCGGTTTTTGGATACTACAGACCCTGTTCTTTACAACGCAGCAAGTTTTTTGGTTTTCTGTACGTTTAACCCCAAAAAACCGGTCAAGTCCCGTCACCTATCCAAAAAACCGATGGAAAACGTTTAAAAACCTGTAAATTAATTGTGAAAAAACCGCATTAGCTAGATGCGGTTTTTTGCGGTTTTTGCGGTTTTTTGCGGTTTTTGGATACTACAGAGCCTGTTCTTTACAACGCAGCAAGGTTTTTTGGTTTTCTGTACGTTTAAACCCAAAAAACCGGTCAAGTCCCGTCACCCATCCAAAAAACCGATGGAAAACGTTTAAAAACCTGTAAATTAATCGTGAAAAAACCGCATTAGCTAGATGCGGTTTTTTGCGGTTTTTGCGGTTTTTTGCGGTTTTTTGGATACTACAGACCCTGTTCTTTAAAACGCAGCAAGGTTTTTAGGTTTCGTGAACGTTTAAACCCAAAAAACCGGTCAAGTCCCGTCACCCATCCAAAAAACCGATGGAAAACCTTTAAAAACCTGTAAATTCATTGTGAAAAAACCGCATTAGCCAGATGCGGTTTTTTGCGGTTTTTGGATACTACAGACCCTGTTCTTTACAACGCAGCAAGGTTTTTTGGTTTTCTGTACGTTTAACCCAAAAAACCGGTCAAGTCCCGTCACCTATCCAAAAAACCGATGCAAAACGTTTAAAAACCTGTAAATTAATTGTGAAAAAACCGCATTAGCTAGATGCGGTTTTTTGCGGTTTTTGCGGTTTTTTGCGGTTTTTGGATACTACAGACCCTGTTCTTTAAAACGCAGCAAGGTTTTTAGGTTTCGTGAACGTTTAAACCCAAAAAACCGGTCAAGTCCCGTCACCCATCCAAAAAACCGATGGAAAACCTTTAAAAACCTGTAAATTAATTGTGAAAAAACCGCATTAGCCAGATGCGGTTTTTTGCGGTTTTTGGATACTACAGACCCTGTTCTTTACAACGCAGCAAGTTTTTTTTGGTTTTCTGTACGTTTAAACCCAAAAAACCGGTCAAGTCCCGTCACCTATCCAAAAACCGATGGAAAACGTTTAAAAACCTGTAAATTAATTGTGAAAAAACCGCATTAGCTAGATGCGGTTTTTTGCGGTTTTTGCGGTTTTTTGCGGTTTTTGGATACTACAGACCCTGTTCTTTAAAACGCAGCAAGGTTTTTAGGTTTCGTGAACGTTTAAACCAAAAAACCGGTCAAGTCCCGTCACCTATCCAAAAAACCGATTTAAAACGTTTAAAAACCTGTAAATTAATTGTGAAAAAACCGCATTAGCTAGATGCGGTTTTTTGCGGTTTTTGCGGTTTTTTGCGGTTCTTGGATACTACAGACCCTGTTCTTTAAAACGCAGCAAGGTTTTTAGGTTTCGTGAACGTTTAAACCCAAAAAACCGGTCAAGTCCCGTCACCCATCCAAAAAAACCGATGGAAAACCTTTAAAAACCTGTAAATTAATCGTGAAAAAACCGCATTAGCTAGATGCGGTTTTTTGCGGTTTTTGCGGTTTTTTGCGGTTTTTGGATACTACAGACCCTGTTCTTTAAAACGCAGCAAGGTTTTTAGGTTTCGTGAACGTTTAAACCCAAAAAACCGGTCAAGTCCCGTCACCCATCCAAAAAACCGATGGAAAACCTTTAAAAACCTGTAAATTCATTGTGAAAAAACCGCATTAGCCAGATGCGGTTTTTTGCGGTTTTTGGATACTACAGACCCTGTTCTTTACAACGCAGCAAGGTTTTTGGTTTTCTGTACGTTTAATCCCAAAAAACCGGTCAAGTCCCGTCACCTATCCAAAAAACCGATGGAAAACGTTTAAAAACCTGTAAATTAATTGTGAAAAAACCGCATTAGCTAGATGCGGTTTTTTGCGGTTTTTGCGGTTTTTTGCGGTTTTTGGATACTACAGACCCTGTTCTTTAAAACGCAGCAAGGTTTTTAGGTTTCGTGAACGTTTAAACCCAAAAAACCGGTCAAGTCCCGTCACCCATCCAAAAAACCGATGGAAAACCTTTAAAAACCTGTAAATTAATTGTGAAAAAACCGCATTAGCCAGATGCGGTTTTTTGCGGTTTTTGGATACTACAGACCCTGTTCTTTACAACGCAGCAAGTTTTTTTGGTTTTCTGTACGTTTAAACCCAAAAAACCGGTCAAGTCCCGTCACCTATCCAAAAAACCGATGGAAAACGTTTAAAAACCTGTAAATTAATTGTGAAAAAACCGCATTAGCTAGATGCGGTTTTTTGCGGTTTTTGCGGTTTTTTGCGGTTTTTGGATACTACAGACCCTGTTCTTTAAAACGCAGCAAGGTTTTTAGGTTTCGTGAACGTTTAAACCCAAAAAACCGGTCAAGTCCCGTCACCTATCCAAAAAACCGATTTAAAACGTTTAAAAACCTGTAAATTAATTGTGAAAAAACCGCATTAGCTAGATGCGGTTTTTTGCGGTTTTTGCGGTTTTTTGCGGTTTTTGGATACTACAGACCCTGTTCTTTAAAACGCAGCAAGGTTTTTAGGTTTCGTGAACGTTTAAACCCAAAAAACCGGTCAAGTCCCGTCACCCATCCAAAAAACCGATGGAAAACCTTTAAAAACCTGTAAATTAATCGTGAAAAAACCGCATTAGCTAGATGCGGTTTTTTGCGGTTTTTGCGGTTTTTTGCGGTTTTTGGATACTACAGACCCTGTTCTTTAAAACGCAGCAAGGTTTTTAGGTTTCGTGAACGTTTAAACCCAAAAAACCGGTCAAGTCCCGTCACCCATCCAAAAAACCGATGGAAAACCTTTAAAAACCTGTAAATTCATTGTGAAAAAACCGCATTAGCCAGATGCGGTTTTTTGCGGTTTTTGGATACTACAGACCCTGTTCTTTACAACGCAGCAAGGTTTTTTGGTTTTCTGTACGTTTAATCCCAAAAAACCGGTCAAGTCCCGTCACCTATCCAAAAAACCGATGGAAAACGTTTAAAAACCTGTAAATTAATTGTGAAAAAACCGCATTAGCTAGATGCGGTTTTTTGCGGTTTTTGCGGTTTTTTGCGGTTTTTGGATACTACAGACCCTGTTCTTTAAAACGCAGCAAGGTTTTTAGGTTTCATGAACGTTTAAACCCAAAAAACCGGTCAAGTCCCGTCACCCATCCAAAAAACCGATGGAAAACCTTTAAAAACCTGTAAATTCATTGTGAAAAAACCGCATTAGCCAGATGCGGTTTTTTGCGGTTTTTGGATACTACAGACCCTGTTCTTTACAACGCAGCAAGTTTTTTAGGTTTCGTGAACGTTTAAACCCAAAAAACCGGTCAAGTCCCGTCACCCATCCAAAAAACCGATGGAAAACCTTTAAAAACCTGTAAATTAATTGTGAAAAAACCGCATTAGCCAGATGCGGTTTTTTTGCGGTTTTTGGATACTACAGACCCTGTTCTTTACAACGCAGCAAGGTTTTTTGGTTTTCTGTACGTTTAAACCCAAAAAACCGGTCAAGTCCCGTCACCCATCCAAAAAACCGATGGAAAACCTTTAAAAACCTGTAAATTATTTGTGAAAAAACCGCATTAGACAGATGCGGTTTTTTGCGGTTTTTGGATACTACAGACCCTGTTCTTTAAAACGCAGCAAGGTTTTTAGGTTTCGTGAACGTTTAAACCCAAAAAACCGGTCAAGTCCCGTCACCCATCCAAAAAACCGATGGAAAACCTTTAAAAACCTGTAAATTCATTGTGAAAAAACCGCATTAGCCAGATGCGGTTTTTGGATACTACAGACCCTGTTCTTTACAACGCAGCAAGTTTTTTAGGTTTCGTGAACGTTTAAACCCAAAAAACCGGTCAAGTCCCGTCACCCATCCAAAAAACCGATGGAAAACCTTTAAAAACCTGTAAATTAATTGTGAAAAAACCGCATTAGCCAGATGCGGTTTTTTGCGGTTTTTGGATACTACAGAGCCTGTTCTTTACAACGCAGCAAGGTTTTTTGGTTTTCTGTACGTTTAAACCCAAAAAACCGGTCAAGTCCCGTCACCCATCCAAAAAACCGATGGAAAACGTTTAAAAACCTGTAAATTAATCGTGAAAAAACCGCATTAGCTAGATGCGGTTTTTTGCGGTTTTTGCGGTTTTTTGCGGTTTTTGGATACTACAGACCCTGTTCTTTAAAACGCAGCAAGGTTTTTAGGTTTCGTGAACGTTTAAACCCAAAAAACCGGTCAAGTCCCGTCACCCATCCAAAAAACCGATGGAAAACCTTTAAAAACCTGTAAATTAATCGTGAAAAAACCGCATTAGCTAGATGCGGTTTTTTGCGGTTTTTGCGGTTTTTTGCGGTTTTTGGATACTACAGACCCTGTTCTTTAAAACGCAGCAAGGTTTTTAGGTTTCGTTAACGTTTAAACCCAAAAAACCGGTCAAGTCCCGTCACCCATCCAAAAAAGCGATGGAAAACTTTAAAAACCTGTAAATTCATTGTGAAAAAACCGCATTAGCCAGATGCGGTTTTTTGCGGTTTTTGGATACTACAGACAATGTTCTTTACAACGCAGCAAGGTTTTTTGGTTTTCTGTACGTTTAAACCCAAAAAACCGGTCAAGTCCCGTCACCTATCCAAAAAACCGATGGAAAACGTTTAAAAACCTGTAAATTAATTGTGAAAAAACCGCATTAGCTAGATGCGGTTTTTCGCGGTTTTTGGATACTACAGACCCTGTTCTTTAAAACGCAGCTAGGTTTTTAGGTTTCGTGAACGTTTAAACCCAAAAAACCGGTCAAGTCCCGTCACCCATCCAAAAAACCGATGGAAAACTGTAAAATCCTATCACTTCAGCGTCAACAGGGTTGTAAGGCCTTTGCCGAAAATGATCAGGAGGGCTGACTGCCCCACTACAATAGCTCAGTTTATTTCCTAGCTGTTCTGGATTCCCTAGTTAAGCGGCTGTATGGTTTGTGAAAATGACTATGCTTTTTAGGTTGTGAAGGGTGTTGTAATTTAATGAGTCAAAGAATGGAATAATTATAACACAACATAAATGCCAATTCAAGTATTTAAAATAGTACAATAAGAGAGAAGTTGAATCTCGGAAAGGCAGAATGAGACTAAAGATTCCAATACAAAATTCAATACATAAGATAGATTCAATTCTCCTCCAGCATAAGAATACATACAATTTAGAAATCAGGTTTCATACAAAATACAGATAGGAATGAGTTCAAGGCTAAGACACGTGAAAATACGCCCTAAACTGGCGACATTCTAATTTAGGAGACTGGAGATTATAGTTTAACATATCACAAAATACGACTCCGTCAGTCTATGCTACCACTAATCTGATCCTTGAACTGTCTCTGAAGGTGACTTTGTGGGCTCCAGCAACATGGCGCCTCCCGGTGCAGACGCTGCAGCGTCTTCACCCTCTTTAAGGACGTCGAGCACACAAATCTTCGTAATGGGTCGGCGGTAGGTTCCACTTGTAGTCTTGACCTCGACCACTCTAACCTGTCCATCACGTCCCGGAAATACTGCTGTAATGATCCCCTTTGGCCAATTGTTTCGTTTTAAAGCATCGTCAGCGACGACAACCACGTCCCCAATTTTGATAGGGTCTGTCCTATGGTACCACTTTGTTCTTCTTGTCAAGGTTGGAAGGTATTCTCTGAGCCAGCGCTGCCAAAACAAGTCTGCATACCTCTGGGATACTCGCCACTGTCTGCGAAGAAATAAATCATTATTATCAAACCAACCGGGTGCTGGATTTGAACCAGCTGAACCAATGAGGAAATGATTCGGCGTAAGAGCTTCATCATCTGCAGGGTCCACTGATACATGAGTTAAGGGTCTGCTGTTGACGGTATGTTCTGCTTCGGCCAGTAAAGTGAGCAAGGTTTCTTCTCTTGGAAATTGTTCCCTGAGTGTAGATTCCAGAGCTACCTTTGTTGCTTTCACCAATCGTTCCCAGGCGCCTCCCATGTGAGGTGCTAGTGGGGGTATGAAATTCCAAGTAATTGATTTCATTGCCAGCTCTGTCGTGATCCTGTTTTGATTTAATTCTTTAATTGATTTCCTGAGCTCGTTGTTAGCTCCTTTGAAGTTGGTCCCGTTGTCTGACCACATCTCCCGTGGTTCTCCTCTTCTGGCCACAAATCTTCGTAATGCCATGATACAGGAATCCGTGGACAAGGATCCTGCTAATTCCAGATGTATGGCTCTGGTTGACATACAAGTGAAGAGAACACCATACCTCTTCTCATGACTTCTCCGGACGGTGATTAGAATGGGTCCAAAGTAGTCCACACCGGTCACTGTAAACGGTCGTACATTGAAGTTGAGTCTGCATTGTGGGAGGTTTCCCATTTCAGCTGTTGCAGGGCTTGCTCTTGCGTTTCTGCATTTCTGGCAATTGTTCCAGACCGATCGTACAGCAACTCGAATCTGAGGAATATGGAATTTTTGTCTTAAAAGATTAACTACTCTTTCCATACCATGATGTCCAGCCATGTAATGATGGTACTCAATGAGGAGCCTGGTGTATGGATGTTTGGTAGGAAGGATCACGGGGGACTTGGTGTCGTCATCAATGAAATCTCCGTTTGCCAGTCTTCCTTGAATCCGCAAAATCCCATCTTTTAAAATAGGGGACAATTGAGATAATTTACTATCCGTCTGTACTTTTCTTGCCAGTTTGATGCAATCGATCTCCTTTTGAAATGTCTCGGCCTGACACCTCCTCCACCACCACTGCTCAGCCTCAGTAAGCTCAGGAACTGTCAGAACTTCGTTCAGCCTTTTCTTGTCTGGGTTTTTGCATCCTGAATGAAACAAATATCGAAAAACCCAAGCAGTTACACGAATCAACCTTGACCATTTTGAAAACCTGGATATGTCAATACACGGTCCCTGTTGATTTACAATTAAACCTACGAATTCCTGTTTCAATTCCAGAAGTGCGTGATCGGTTGTGGGCTTGTTACCCTCCGTCGGCCAGTGAGCTTCACTCTTCAATAGAAAACAAGGTCCATTTAGCCATCGGCTATTTGAATTCAAATCTGAAGGGGCGTTGTTCCGAGTCCCTTCGTCTGATACATTTTGCTTTGTAGGAATCCATCTCCACTGAGAAGGGTCGCTGGATTCCTGAACTTCTCCAACTCGCTGAGCCACGAACTGAAGAAACTTCTTCCCATCCGCCCTTAACCACGATAATACCGTAGTGCTGTCACTCCAAAAAATTGTTCGACTTACAAGAACTGAATGCTCTTCAATAATCGTTTTTGATAAACGGGTTGCCATCACTGCAGCTTGCAACTCCAACCTCGGAATAGACATGGTCTTCAGAGGGGCAACATGAGTTTTTGCTGTTATAAAGGCTAATTCGATACCTTTATTGCCTTCTATCCGCCAATACGCCACTGCACAAAACGCCTGTTCGCTCGCGTCACAAAAAACATGTAACTCACGGTTTTTTGTTGAATAGAAGTTGGCTCCGTAACATCTTGGAATTTTCATCGATGTTAACGCTTGAAGTTCATCTAGCCAGGACTTCCATTTGGTAAACAGATCTGCCGGAATTTCGTCATCCCATCCGATGCCGACACGCCATATTTCTTGAAGGAGTATCTTTCCCTTCACCGTAGTATTTGCCAAAAATCCTAAGGGATCAAAAAGTGACATGACAAATTTAAGTACATCCCTTTTGGTGGGTACCTTGATACCGGCCACCACGTCCTTGTTAACCTTATGAAAACTCAATCTCCATACGAAGCAGTCTTCTTCTGAGTTCCATAAAATCCCTAATACTCTACCAGTTGGAAGGTCAGGACACAAGCTAAGCTCCTTTACCTCCCCGGCCCTTAGCTCCTCTGGGATTTGCTGCAGGATTTCTCTCGAGTTACTCGTCCAGTTGCAAATCTTGAATCCGCCTTTGGAGTGAACTTCAATAATGTTGTTGATTAATTCGACTCCCTCTGATACCGTATCAGATGAATCCAAATAATCGTCGACATAGTGTCGGTTGACGATGGAATCGTAGACTTCCGGATATTGATCCCTGTATTGCTCAGCGTTCTTATTCTTGATGAACTGTGCTGAGGATGGAGAAGAGGTTGCACCAAAAAACATGACTTCGAGCTCGTACGTGTCCGGTATTTGATTTCGATTTGAGCCTCTCCACAGGAATCTTTGACTTGATCTGTCTTCCTTAATGATTCGCACTTGATGGAACATCTCCTTGATGTCTGCTGTGAATCCATATTGACGTTGACGGAATTTGAAGAGGACACTTGGTAATGGCCTCACCATATCAGGACCTTGCATGAGATTATCATTTAAACTTATTCCCCTAACTTTAGCAGCGGCATCAAAAACTAGCCGGGGTTTATCGGGTTTATTTGGGTTGTAATTTACAAAATGAGGTAAATACCAAGTAGTCGGTCCGACTACTGTTGCCTCTTCCCTGGTTAGTTTCCTAACGTAACCCTTCTGTTCATAATCAATAATTTTGGAAACATACCATTCTGCAAGTTCGGGACTGAGGTCCATCTTTCGCTCCGTGGATTTGAGTCTGTTTAACGCTGCATTTTTACTTTCTGGCAACTGGATCTCCTTTGACTTCCACAGCAGTCCAACTTCCCATCTGTCTTCAATACGACGAGATGTTGATTCTAAAATCTCTATGGCCTTCTTGTCATCTTTTGATCGTGGCTGCTCCTTAATTACTTTCACTCCGAATGCTTCAGTTGAAAAGTAATGTTTTACCATTCTATGGATCTCCTCCTCCACCACATGAACTACGAAGCTGTAATCGGGTTGATCTACACCGCCAGCCCTTCCGGTAAGGATCCATCCTAGTTCTGTTCTCGCAGCTATGGGAGCGCTCGGTGGCCCCTTTATGATCTCCAGTGCCAGGGTCAGATGGGCATTGTCCTGTCCGATGAGAATGGTAGGAAGTGCATTATCGTAATGCTGAATTCCGACTCCTTGTAAGTGTGGCCACTTTCTGGTACTGCAAAGTCTTACTGATTGGTAAGGAAGTGGTAAGTTACCCAAAGTCCGCACGTTCCTTAGCTCGAAACTCCTAGCCCCTGTGGAATCCAAAATCTGTAAACTAACAGATTTGGAATTAACTTCTTTTGCTGCTGGGTGTAACCCTTGATAGGTCAATGGTTGGTTGTGACCCTGCAGTCCCAACTTTTCTGCCATGTTAGCATCAATCAACGTCACCGTTGAACCCGTGTCCAACATTGCAAATGTCGATAGTACTCCTTTCGGACCTTTAAGTTTAACAGGCAGGATCATGAGGTTAGCTCTAGCCATCCGAGTGGTATTTTGCTGTTGAACTGCATGAAATGTTCCTTCTGCTGCTGCTGCCGGTCCACTTTCGTTAGGAGGTCGATGAGAAGTTGCTTCTGCTGGTGCTGCCGGTCTACTTTCTTTAGGAGGTCGATGAAGGAGAGGATGGTGGTCCCGTTGACATCCATCCTTTTTGCAGTCTTTTTTGGATCTGCAGTTTTGAACCGAATGACCGAAATTTAAACATGAGAAACAGTTATGATTTTTCTTTACCCATGTCCAGCGTTCCTCCGGGGTAAGTTGATTAAACTTGGGGCATTGGGCTACTCGATGATTTCCGTTTATACAAACTTGACATTTACTCTCAACCGGAACCTTACCCCGTGTTGCTGCCTTATCGTCTGCCGCAACGAAAACTCGTTCACCACCACGGCGATTTCCTTGTCTTCTCATTTGATTATTTATATCACCCCGCCCTGGGTGATTATTTGTTGCCAAAATTGGAGGATGATAAATTAGTGAAATTGAATCACCTACCTCCTCTAACCAATCCGAAAAATCTGTCATTGAAGGGAACTCCTGTCCCTTCTTCCGCTGCCTTTCTCCCCAGTCATCTTGCCGACTGTGGGGTAGCTTTCCGACCAATTCACGAATTAAATGAGGATTATTGATGTAGTGTGGGCATTTAAAGGACTCGGCTGTTACTGTCAGATTCCTGACACTGTCCACAAACTGCAACATTGACGCCCTGTCATCTGCTTTCAGGATTGGGATCTCTCGAACATGCTGTAGAATTGAGTCTAAGATAACAGTGGGTTTTCCATACCTCTTTTCCAAAACTGTCATCATTCTTGGCACGTTGTCCGCCGACACCATCATTGCCCGTACCGTCTCCCTAGCTGGCCCCCTGAGGCTTTTTTGAAGTCGCTGTAGATTTTCCACGTTCGTGAGTCCACAGGCTTCGGATGTCATTTTAAATTGGCTAAAAAATATTTGCCATTCTTCGGCTTTCCCATCGAAGATTGGTAGATCCTGTTTTAAGGTCTGCCTAGCCATCATTAGCTCCAATCTGTCTCTCGCATGAGGTTGTTTTACGGGGAGGGGTAATGGAGGAGTATTTGTTACCTCAGGATCCACTTTATTCTCCGGATCATCATTCTCGATGTTGTCGTCATTAAAAACGTCATCAGTCAGGTCTTCATCAGAACTGAGGACTTGCTCGAGGTAGTTTTCCTCGTCCACCTTGCACTTTTCGACCTTCCCCTGCAATCGAATCAGATCCTTCTTTCTCTCGATTGCCTTGATCTTCCTCTCGAACTCTCGCTTCGCTTCCTCGTGCTCGGTAATTCGGTCATCAATTGACTTTTTGATAGTAAATAATTTACCTTCATATTCCCTTATTGCATCTTCGTTGTCTTCAGGAGGGTTTCGGCGAAGTTCAGCGGAGGATTCGGTGTCTACGGTATTACGCTGTCGCTGAATCCGCTCTTTCTCATCCAGTTCCTTCTCAAGTGCATCTTCTTCATCCTCGAGACAATGGATTTCTTGCATGATTTTTAAGTCCACTTCATGCTGTTTTCGGACTGTCGATGAGGTTTGATGGGAAGTGGACGACCGTGTCCTGCTCCCTTCCTTGCTGCTCACAGAGATGTTGCTTGATGAGGTCCCTGCCCCATCAGCCCCAGAATTGCCAAGTACCTTAGGCGGTCCCTTTCTGACCGGTTGCCCCCCAGTGGGCTTTTTGCGCTTAGGCTCCGTTAAGGAGACTCCAAGTCTTTCTACAGCCGTCTTCGTCCTGACCGGTCTGCCTGTGTCATTCATTTCAAAGTGCTTCTGAAAATGACTAACTGAACCGTTCACAAACTCCAAACGCTTCGCTTTTAAGGACTGTTACTTCCAAGGTACCGTCAGTATGCGGTTATCGAAGGACCATGTAAAATCCTATCACTTCAGCGTCAACAGGGTTGTAAGGCCTTTGCCGAAAATGATCAGGAGGGCTGACTGCCCCACTACAATAGCTCAGTTTATTTCCTAGCTGTTCTGGATTCCCTAGTTAAGCGGCTGTATGGTTTGTGAAAATGACTATGCTTTTTAGGTTGTGAAGGGTGTTGTAATTTAATGAGTCAAAGAATGGAATAATTATAACACAACATAAATGCCAATTCAAGTATTTAAAATAGTACAATAAGAGAGAAGTTGAATCTCGGAAAGGCAGAATGAGACTAAAGATTCCAATACAAAATTCAATACATAAGATAGATTCAATTCTCCTCCAGCATAAGAATACATACAATTTAGAAATCAGGTTTCATACAAAATACAGATAGGAATGAGTTCAAGGCTAAGACACGTGAAAATACGCCCTAAACTGGCGACATTCTAATTTAGGAGACTGGAGATTATAGTTTAACATATCACAAAATACGACTCCGTCAGTCTATGCTACCACTAATCTGATCCTTGAACTGTCTCTGAAGGTGACTTTGTGGGCTCCAGCAACAAAAACCTTTAAAAACCTGTAAATTAATTGTGAAAAAACCGCATTAGCCAGATGCGGTTTTTTGCGGTTTTTGGACACTACAGACCCTGTTCTTTACAACGCAGCAAGTTTTTTTGGTTTTCTGTACGTTTAAACCCAAAAAACCGGTCAAGTCCCGTCACCTATCCAAAAAACCGATGGAAAACGTTTAAAAACCTGTAAATTAATTGTGAAAAAACCGCATTAGCTAGATGCGGTTTTTTGCGGTTTTTGCGGTTTTTTGCGGTTTTTGGATACTACAGACCCTGTTCTTTAAAACGCAGCAAGGTTTTTAGGTTTCGTGAACGTTTAAACCCAAAAAACCGGTCAAGTCCCGTCACCCATCCAAAAAACCGATGGAAAACCTTTAAAAACCTGTAAATTAATCGTGAAAAAACCGCATTAGCTAGATGCGGTTTTTTGCGGTTTTTTGCGGTTTTTGGATACTACAGACCCTGTTCTTTAAAACGCAGCAAGGTTTTTAGGTTTCGTGAACGTTTAAACCCAAAAAACCGGTCAAGTCCCGTCACCCATCCAAAAAACCGATGGAAAACCTTTAAAAACCTGTAAATTAATTGTGAAAAAACCGCATTAGCCAGATGCGGTTTTTTGCGGTTTTTGGATACTACAGACCCTGTTCTTTACAACGCAGCAAGTTTTTTTGGTTTTCTGTACGTTTAAACCCAAAAAACCGGTCAAGTCCCGTCACCCATCCAAAAAACCGATGGAAAACCTTTAAAAACCTGTAAATTAATTGTGAAAAAACCGCATTAGACAGATGCGGTTTTTTGCGGTTTTTGGATACTACAGACCCTGTTCTTTAAAACGCAGCAAGGTTTTTAGGTTTCGTGAACGTTTAAACCCAAAAAACCGGTCAAGTCCCGTCACCCATCCAAAAAACCGATGGAAAACCTTTAAAAACCTGTAAATTAATTGTGAAAAAACCGCATTAGCCAGATGCGGTTTTTTGCGGTTTTTGGATACTACAGACCCTGTTCTTTACACCGCAGCAAGTTTTTTTGGTTTTCTGTACGTTTAAACCTAAAAAACCGGTCAAGTCCCGTCACCTATCCAAAAAACCGATGGAAAACGTTTAAAAACCTGTAAATTAATTGTGAAAAAACCGCATTAGCTAGATGCAGTTTTTTGCGGTTTTTGCGGTTTTTTGCGGTTTTTGGATACTACAGACCCTGTTCTTTAAAACGCAGCAAGGTTTTTAGGTTTCGTGAACGTTTAAACCCAAAAAACCGGTCAAGTCCCGTCACCCATCCAAAAAACCGATGGAAAACCTTTAAAAACCTGTAAATTCATTGTGAAAAAACCGCATTAGCCAGATGCGGTTTTTTGCGGTTTTTGGATACTACAGACCCTGTTCTTTACAACGCAGCAAGTTTTTTAGGTTTCGTGAACGTTTAAACCCAAAAAACCGGTCAAGTCCCGTCACCCATCCAAAAAACCGATGGAAAACCTTTAAAAACCTGTAAATTAATTGTGAAAAAACCGCATTAGCCAGATGCGGTTTTTTGCGGTTTTTGGATACTACAGACCCTGTTCTTTACAACGCAGCAAGGTTTTTTGGTTTTCTGTACGTTTAAACCCAAAAAACCGGTCAAGTCTCGTCACCCATCCAAAAAACCGATGGAAAACGTTTAAAAACCTGTAAATTAATTGTGAAAAAACCGCATTAGCTAGATGCGGTTTTTTGCGGTTTTTGCAGTTTTTTGCGGTTTGTGGATACTACAGACCCTGTTCTTTAAAACGCAGCAAGGTTTTTAGGTTTCTTGAACGTTTAAACCCAAAAAACCGGTCAAGTCCCGTCACCCATCCAAAAAACCGATGGAAAACCTTTAAAAACCTGTAAATTAATTGTGAAAAAACCGCATTAGCCAGATGCGGTTTTTTGCGATTTTTGGATACTACAGACCCTGTTCTTTACAACACAGCAAGTTTTTTTGGTTTTCTGTACGTTTAAACCCAAAAAACCGGTCAAGTCCCGTCACCCATCCAAAAAACCGATGGAAAACGTTTAAAAACCTGTAAATTAATCGTGAAAAAACCGCATTAGCTAGATGCGGTTTTTTGCGGTTTTTGCGGTTTTTTTGCGGTTTTTGGATACTACAGACCCTGTTCTTTAAAACGCAGCAAGCTTTTTAGGTTTCGTGAACGTTTAAACCCAAAAAACGGTCAAGTCCCGTCACCCATCCAAAAAACCGATGGAAAACCTTTAAAAACCTGTAAATTCATTGTGAAAAAACCGCATTAGCCAGATGCGGTTTTTTGCGGTTTTTGGATACTACAGACCCTGTTCTTTACAAACGCAGCAAGGTTTTTTGGTTTTCTGTACGTTTAAACCCAAAAAACCGGTCAAGTCCCGTCACCTATCCAAAAAACCGATGGAAAACGTTTAAAAACCTGTAAATTAATTGTGAAAAAACCGCATTAGCTAGATGCGGTTTTTTGCGGTTTTTGCGGTTTTTGCGGTTTTTGGATACTACAGACCCTGTTCTTTAAAACGCAGCAAGGTTTTTAGGTTTCGTGAACGTTTAAACCCAAAAAACCGGTCAAGTCCCCGTCACCCATCCAAAAAACCGATGGAAAACCTTTAAAAACCTGTAAATTAATGTGAAAAAACCGCATTAGCCAGATGCGGTTTTTGCGGTTTTTGGATACTACTGACCCTGTTCTTTACAACGCAGCAAGTTTTTTTGGTTTTCTGTACGTTTAAACCCAAAAAACCGGTCAAGTCCCGTCACCCATCCAAAAAACCGATGGAAAACCTTTAAAAAACCTGTAAATTAATTGTGAAAAAACCGCATTAGACAGATGCGGTTTTTTGCGGTTTTTGGATACTACAGACCCTGTTCTTTAAAACGCAGCAAGGTTTTTAGGTTTCGTGAACGTTTAAACCCAAAAAAACCGGTCAAGTCCCGTCACCCATCCAAAAAACCGATGGAAAACCTTTAAAAACCTGTAAATTAATTGTGAAAAAACCGCATTAGCCAGATGCGGTTTTTTGCGGTTTTTGGATACTACAGACCCTGTTCTTTACAACGCAGCAAGGTTTTTTGGTTTTCTGTACGTTTAAACCCAAAAAAACGGTCAAGTCCCGTCACCCATCCAAAAAACCGATGGAAAACGTTTAAAACCTGTAAATTAATTGTGAAAAAACCGCATTAGCTAGATGCGGTTTTTTGCGGTTTTTGCAGTTTTTTGCGGTTTTTGGATACTACAGACCCTGTTCTTTAAAACGCAGCAAGGTTTTTAGGTTTCTTGAACGTTTAAACCCAAAAAACCGGTCAAGTCCCGTCACCCATCCAAAAAAACCGATGGAAAACCTTTAAAAACCTGTAAATTAATTGTGAAAAAACCGCATTAGCCAGATGCGGTTTTTTGCGGTTTTTGGATACTACAGACCCTGTTCTTTACAACACAGCAAGTTTTTTTGGTTTTCTGTACGTTTAAACCCAAAAAACCGGTCAAGTCCCGTCACCCATCCAAAAAACCGATGGAAAACGTTTAAAAAACCTGTAAATTAATCGTGAAAAAAACCGCATTAGCTAGATGCGGTTTTTGCGGTTTTTGCGGTTTTTGCGGTTTTTGGATACTACAGACCCTGTTCATTAAAACGCAGCAAGGTTTTTAGGTTTCGTGAACGTTTAAACCCAAAAAACCGGTCAAGTCCCGTCACCCATCCAAAAAACCGATGGAAAACCTTTAAAAACCTGTAAATTCATTGTGAAAAAACCGCATTAGCCAGATGCGGTTTTTTGCGGTTTTTGGATACTACAGACCCTGTTCTTTACAACGCTGCAAGTTTTTTTGGTTTTCTGTACGTTTAAACCCAAAAAACCGGTCAAGTCCCGTCACCTATCCAAAAAAACCGATGGAAAACGTTTAAAAACCTGTAAATTAATTGTGAAAAAACCGCATTAGCTAGATGCGGTTTTTTGCGGTTTTTGCGGTTTTTTGCGGTTTTTGGATACTACAAGACCCTGTTCTTAAAACGCAGCAAGGTTTTTAGGTTTCGTGAACGTTTAAACCCAAAAAACCGGTCAAGTCCCGTCACCCATCCAAAAACCGATGGAAAACCTTTAAAAACCTGTAAATTAATTGTGAAAAAAACCGCATTAGCCAGATGCGGTTTTTTGCGGTTTTTGGATACTACAGACCCTGTTCTTTACAACGCAGCAAGTTTTTTGGTTTTCTGTACGTTTAAAACCCAAAAAACCGTCAAGTCCCGTCACCCATCCAAAAAACCGATGGAAAACCTTTAAAAACCTGTAAATTAATTGTGAAAAAACCGCATTAGACAGATGCGGTTTTTTGCGGTTTTTGGATACTACAGACCCTGCTC
>CAJQTU010000135.1:0-17596 GCA_906901685.1 Desoria tigrina
GATGAATAGTTTAAATATGGGAGTCGGTTGTCTGTTTAATTTAACATACAGAGGTATGTAGTGGCTAATGCCGGTAATAATAAAAACATATAAACAACTACGCAAAATACGCAAGCAATAAGCTACTAAGGAAAGGCGAGTTCTACTGAACCGGTTTTCCGTGTACCTACAACGTGTATATGTTATAAGGTAGAAGGAAAGGTGAAACAAGCCAATGCTAACAATAATGTTGTTATTATTATGATTTTCGAGAGGATTTAAATCCGGTCCACAAAAATGTTATCCGAATTTGCTCAAATTTTAAGAGCAAGTTAATTTAATTACTTTTAACTTGTAGTTTAAATTTCAAATTAATCGGGCATTATTTTCAAAAACTAACTGATAATGTGAGTCTATTTATTAACTTGACGGCCATTCGTAGCAGAATTGTTTGGGGGGGCCGATAAAGGTTAATTTGAGTCCGGAGGACGAGAATTAACCTGATTTTACCGGCCCCCCCCCAAACAATTCTGCTACGAATGGCCGTCAAGTTACAGGTTAAACTCACATTCGGTTAAATTAATAAATAGGTCGCTTTTGTATTTCTAAACAAAACTTGTAATTTAGAAATGGACCTTTATTTCAACAAAAAAGTCGTACAGGTACACGATTAAAATATCTAAATTATCTTTTTGCTTTTTTCATAACATTGGCATATTTTACAATTTTATGCTTGAATTGAATTCATTGGCCTTAACTAACAATAAACCATAGTTTTCCGGTTTCCGAGGCTATACTATTCCAATCCATTAT
Source organism: Desoria tigrina (assembly GCA_906901685.1). NCBI lineage: Eukaryota > Metazoa > Arthropoda > Collembola > Entomobryomorpha > Isotomidae > Desoria > Desoria tigrina. The sequence continues at coordinate 793 of CAJQTU010000135.1, forward strand.
TTTGTCTTTAAGTATCACATTCCATTACACAACCTAATAAGCATTAATTATGCTAACAATTAATAAGTCCTACATACCTAAGAAAATTATAAATAATTTGTATTGAAATGTTGATACATTTAGGTCGAAACTACTTCATGTCACGGTGAAAGCATCTCCATTCATTAAAGAATTGGAAATATTATGTTAATTATTTGCAATAACTATCGTGGCTATAATTGGTTACATAAGGTAATTTATACTTTACATTTAATGGGTTTTGTAATTTAATTTGTAATAAGGTTGGTTTCAACCTTCACTATATATTTATTGGCATATTTCTCATTTTACTTTACAAGGAAATAATGACAATTATTACATGGAAAACATTGCAATATTTGACCGTAATTTGAACTGATTAGTTCAGGTTTTACTTTTCAAACGACGAATGACAATTATTAAAGGAAAACATTGCAACATTTGACCGTAATTTGAACTGATTAGTTCAGGTTTTACTTTTCAAAAGACGAATTACATTTATTACATGAAAAACATTGCAACATTTGACTGTATTGAACTGATTATTTCAGGTTTTGCTTTACTTTTAGGGATGAGTAACACTTATTTCCTGTATTACGTTTTAACATTTGAAGTTAACCTTTCAGACCTTGAAAGTTCAATATCTGACGGCAAAACAGGTAAGCCGTTCCAACCATTTCTAAAACAAAATATGTATTAAAAATACCATCTTTCAAGTTCACATGAGTAAACGTTCCGAAATGTATCATTTTTTTAATTCTGAGATTTAAATTGTGTGATATATATTATGAAAATTCTTATGGTTTTGAGTAATACCAGTCCTATTTTTTTAACATCCGCGGAACGTTTTTATGTTCATAACCAGTAATACTTAGAAAAATAAATTACATTAATTTCATCCTACGCTTTGAAGTATAAATAAGACGGGTTCGGTTTATTTTTATTCATTTGTAATTCATAATACAAACAGTTATATATGAGAGTAATTTACTTTCTCATAATTACTATCTAAATTTTATAAACATTTTTTGAATCAATTTTTTTGAAAATGGAGAACCCAAAACGCAAAAGGTCCAAGAGGGCTAGAATTACACGTGAAGCGGTAGCGGCCCTGTTTCGGGTAATAATAGTCTGATCTTCCAGGAATTACTGACGCTGCTAAACATAACCTTCATATATTATTGAGAAAATGTAAGTTGATTAGATTTTGGACATAATAAGGTCTAGTATATTTAATTGTCAATTATAAGTCTTAATTGTCAATAAACATATAGACACCAATTCTCCCTTGTGCTGATGTGAATTGTCACAGACTTGACATAAGGAAAATGGATTTCAAATAACCATTTGAAAGGCTCAAGGTAAAAGTTACTTTAAAAATTAACATACTTTTGCATTGTCGTTAATATTTAATATGCTTGTTTAATATTAATAAAATTGTTGAATTTTTGAATTTATTCACAGGCCAGCCTCAAATAAATCAAATCTCACACAATTTAAATTATAATAAAAATACTCAATATTATTAAATTTATAGATGTTGAGTTTGTTATGTCTAAAACATGTTATGTCTAGATTAAGATTAAAATAAAATAAACATTAATTGTAAACTTTAATTCTAAAACGTTTAAAAATAAAGCAACAAAAATTTTAAGTAATTAATACAGATATTAGTACTAGCTTTATGTGTACAATTTATATAATATTCTTGTATATTTGAAGTAATTAAACAATATCTCATTAATAAATGAGTACCACATGAATTATGAGTTTAAATTTGCTTAATTTCCGAAAACTATATTTAAAATAGTTTAAACTAAAATTCCCTTAATCTATGGAACTGTAATATGTTTAGTACTACTTAATAAATAAAAATAAAAACGAGTTTCCACTCTCAATTTAAAATATAAACCAGGTTCGGTTCACTTTTTTATTTGAAGCAACGAAGCATAAAGAACATGAGCATTTTTATTATGAAATAAGTCAACGACCACTAAAAGTAGTTGATTTTAGGCTAGCTTTAAGCTCAAGTCTAGCATCTAAAGTACAAGGGACGATCGAGGCCTAGAGGTTTCTTTTAGTCGTAATAGATGAATAGTTTAAATATGGGAGTCGGTTGTCTGTTTAATTTAACATACAGAGGTATGTAGTGGCTAATGCCGGTAATAATAAAAACATATAAACAACTACGCAAAATACGCAAGCAATAAGCTACTAAGGAAAGGCGAGTTCTACTGAACCGGTTTTCCGTGTACCTACAACGTGTATATGTTATAAGGTAGAAGGAAAGGTGAAACAAGCCAATGCTAACAATAATGTTGTTATTATTATGATTTTCGAGAGGATTTAAATCCGGTCCACAAAAATGTTATCCGAATTTGCTCAAATTTTAAGAGCAAGTTAATTTAATTACTTTTAACTTGTAGTTTAAATTTCATGTCTTGGTGGTCGTTTTTGGAGTGGTTGGTTGAAAGTTCTTGGATTTAGCGATACGTAGATTGGTTTTGTTCTCGGGAACGCTGTTACCTCGTGATAAGGTTTGATGTCTGCAACGTGCTTCTTTTCTTGTTGGTTTCGCCTTCCCGTCTGAACGATGAAAGTAACCGGAGTTACCTGTTTGATGATCGTAAATGGTCCACACCACTTTTTCCCGAGTTTCCGCATGTAGTTTCCTGCTTGGTCTGACAATTTATGATTTTTTAAGAGTACCTTGTCGCCAATTTGATATTTGACTTCGCGATGGTGTTCGTCGTAGTATTTTTTGTTAGTTTCTTGGGCTTTAATTATGTTAGATTTTACCCATTCGATGATCTTTAGAAGTTCTCCGGGCAGTTCTTTTGCTCGGGCTGTCATTTCCTCCATCGATGTTTCGGTTTCGGGGTTGATCTGACGGTCAAATGGAAGACAGATCTCTCGTCCAAGGTTTAAGAGAGCTGGAGTGACTTTAGTGGTCTCGTGAAGGGATGTTCGAAGAGCCAGGGCGAATTTTTGAAGATGTTCGTCCCAATTCCTGTGGTTTTCTTCGACAAAGGCCCTCAGGAAATGTCCGATGTTTCTGTTGACTCTCTCAGACTGATTTGGCTGTGGGTGGTAAGTACTCAAAAAAGCCTGTTTTACATTCCAAACCTTACAAAATTTCTTCATAGTCTTTGATATAAATTTACTGCCATTATCACTCAAAATTACCTTCGGAGACCCAAATCGACAAAATACTTCATTTTCTAACTTTTCTACTACTTTTGAAGCCGTAGCTGTTCGCATAGGGAAAATTTCTACCCATTTCGACAGCTCATCCTGAACTATCAGAATATGTTGGTTTCCTCTCCCGTGACTTGTCCTTGGGAGGGGGCCAATAAAATCAATGTGGAGAGTATGAAAAATACCTTCTGCGGGTTTCGTGACTCCCATCAATCCTGGTGGTTTCTGATTTCCGTAAGCTATATACTGACAGATTTCACATTCTCTAACGTAGTTTTTTATGTCCGTCTTCATGCACGGCCAATACACTCTACATAACATTCTATTTATCGTCTTTTTTACGCCCATGTGTCCAGCCTCTGGAGCATCATGGAATAATTGCATTAGTTTTATTCTTAACGATTTGGGTATATACGGGACCCACTTTTCTCTATATTCGAAGTCTAACTTTCTCTCAACTTTTTCTACACGGTTTTTACATAAATTACACTGAGTTTCATCTTCCTTCGACAAGTGATTACAGACGCTTTCGTCCTTATTTTTGGTCACCAAGACCTTTACCTTTTTAGTACTTTCAATTTTGACGCGAGAGTCATTTTTTTCTTTCTCTTTGGTCACCAAGACCTTCCCCTTTCCGGGTGAAATTAATCTAACTTTTGCAGAGCCGTTTGGCATGACTGCTATTTTTATGGATTTACACAAAATACCATTTTCTATTCTCAATTCACTAAGAATTTCGCTATTTGCCATTTTATCTGGGTAACATGTTTTTGACACCTTTACTAGATTTGTGAGCTCAACTATCTCCTTGTCTTTCCTTTGTTCATGCAAAATTTCTCCTAAGTCTGGAACTACGTGACATAAAGCTAAGGCCGGGATGAACATGACATCTGGGTCGTCACTCAAATAATCAGGTTCGTCGCCTTTTGGTGGAACAGGAGCCCTAGATAACGCGTCCGCTACTATGTTTTCCTTTCCACTACGATAGAATATACGGTCTGAGTATGGTTCTAACTTCATGGCCCATCTTCCTAACTTAGTGTTTTCATGCTTGAACTTCCTGAGATACTTTAAAGCCTCATTATCTGTTACAATGGAAAATTCCTCTCCATAAACATATTCCCAAAACTTATCTACTGCAAACATAATTGCTAACAACTCCTTTTCACACGTGTGAAGTAATAATTCCGCTCCTTTTAGAGTTTTACTTGCCCAACTTATAACTTTTTCTTTACCATTAATTACCTGAGATAATACTCCTGAAATTCCTACGTTTGACGCATCACAAAAAATTATTAACGGAAAATTATAATCAATCCCACTAAGCGTCACATTACTGCATAATTCATTTTTCAGAATATCAAAGGCTTTTTGCTGTTCTGATTTCCACACATAGGGATTCGTTTTACCGAGTAACTTATATAATGGGACACATTTAGTTGCAAAATCGGGAATGAACGATTGATACCACCCACACATACCTAAGAATCTTTGGAGTTCCTCTTTTCGCATCGGGACTGGAAAATCATGAATCGCTCGAGTCTTTTCGGGCTGCATTTTAATTCCTCCGTTTCCTACTATATGTCCTAAGTACGTAACTTCTCGTTCCGCGAATTTGCATTTATCCATGTTAGCGACTAACTTGTATTCTGCCATCCTTTTAAATACCTGTTCTACGTGAATCAAATGTTCTTCGTACGTTTTAGAGTAAATCAAAATATCATCAGCGAAGAGTGCAAGGAATTTACCGATCATATCTCTAAATACCTCGTTTCCCATGGTAACAAATGTCATTGGTGCATTTTTCAACCCAAATGGCATTACGACAAATTCATAGAGTTCTCCATCGACTGAGAATGCAGTTTTTTCTATATCTTCTTCTCTCATAGCTATCTGCCAAAAACCTGATCGTAAGTCTATTTGAGTAAAATACCCTGAAATTGGAAGATTTTTAAGGATATGTTCTGATTTATGAACTGGTCGAGCGTTACCTTTTGTGATCTGATTTAATTTCTTGTAACTAACCGTGAATCTCTTTTTTCCATTTGGTTTGTCTACTAAAACTACGTTTGCTCTGAACGGAGATTTGGATTTTCTAATAACTCCTTGCTCTAACATTTCTTTAGTCATGGCTTTGATTTCTGCTAGAATTTTTGGTGGATATCGAATTGGATTCGCTTTCGTGGGTTTATCAGTTAATAACTCAATTTCATGCTTCGTAACAGTACTTTGACCAAACTTAATTTTTCCCTCGGCAGTTGCCACTGACGGGTATTTATTAATAATATCTTGGATTTCCTTGGGAATTACCTGTGTTCTAATATGAGATGAATTTAACATAAATACGAATTTTCCTTTCAACGATTTCATCGAATATATCTTTTCTGGCTCTTTGAAGAACCAAAAATTTTCCCCGCTTTCGTGCAGAACTATATCTGTGGCCCGAAGTAAATCCTTACCTAAAAATAACGGAAATGGGAGGCTTTCCATCACTAAAAATCTGTGATTAAATTGCTTATGACCTAGCTGAATATTAAGATTAATGCTACCAATTGGGGACATAGTTTGATTATTCATGCAAATCATATTAAAGGGTTTGATTTTCTGGAAAGATTTTGCTAACTTTTTGGCTAACGATTTTTTGATCAATGAATAACTGGAGCCTGTGTCTATCAACGCTGGGATCGACATGGATTGTGAAAATACAGAGACTTTTGGTGCACTTACATTAGACCGTTTATCAATTAAGGGGAGTCCTAACGGATTTATTGAGAAGTCTCCCCGTTCTCGTTTAAATCCTGAGTTTGAAATTGGTTTGGGTCATATTCTTGGTACTGGTCGGGGTTATTTTGATCAAATTGTGTTTGGTCTTCTGGACCGGAATAAAATGCTCCTCGACGATTCTGACAATTAACCGCAAGGTGACCATATTCGTGACAAATATAGCAATTTCTGCTACCTGAATTTGGATTACCACGTCCTCTGGACGGTCTGCCATTTCCTCTGGCAGTGTTAAAATTGCCTCTGTTTGAATTTTGCTGTTGATTTTGGTTCTGGTTACTCCGATTTGTTTGACTTCCATAGCTCTGTTGTTGATTCGACGACTGACTTTGATTTTGGGAATTTTGATTTTGGGGATTCTGACTATTAGGGGTGTCATTACTCGCTTGGTGAGAATTTCCCCTGTATGAAAATTGACTATGGGGGCCGTTTGGAAGAAAAGTATTATTGCCCCGACTAACATTTTGATAATTTCCTCTATTTTGATGAAAACCCCTACTCTGATAGTAATTTCCATTTCTCTCTTGACCCCTTGAACTTGATTGATTTCCATACGAATTCCTGCCCTGGAAATTGCCATTTCCATTTGAATTTTGATTAGATTCTTCCTGAGCATGCATTGGAGGTAACTTGGATTTTACTCCGTCTTTCCTATCCTGATCTCTCAAGTCTCGCATTGCAACTTTGCATCTTTCGATTAACCTGTCTGGGTCGTCTCGATCAAAGTCTCCTAGTGAAAGTCTTAATCGAGGTATTAATGCTTGTCTACATCGCATAACTGCATCGACCTGAGGCTCATCCGGGTAAACCTGCTTCGACAACCTCAACATTTCCCAAATAAATGACTCAACAGGTTCATAATCTCTCTGTCGTTTCTTACAAAGATGTGAAATTCTGTTCTGCTTATCCTGCCAACTATCGTACTTAGCTTCGAACATATCTTTGAACTCTGCCCAAGTAGTATGCGGTTCGACTGTGTGGTCATACCATGCTTTGGAATCAGTGGGAAGAATGGAGCTAATTATGTATGTAAACTTGTCCTCCGGGTAGTTCTGAATAGACAGGTATTTTTCCACCTCAGATAAGTAAAACTTAGCGGTCATCTTATGTGGATGATAGGAAGGAATAGGAATGTTAGGATTAATTGTAGCTAAGCGGATAGGCCGTGCATAATTTGGAGCCGGGCTGCTCAAACTGCCAAGTCATCTGTTTTTGCTGCTCTCGCAAGTTTTTTTTTTATTTTTTCGACAAACTACTAAATTTTCGAAGTCTTTTAGTGACTTTTGACCTAATCTTCTGCGTACACACGTGCCTAACCCCAAGGGGCACCGATATATCTATTTGGCGGCGTCAGACTTGGCCTTCCTGCCCCCCGGAGATAATCTCTATAAACTGTGAAAAAGACAATTTTTTCTCCGCTCATTACTGCCCGTTCCAGCCGAGTTGTCCTGACTGCAACTCCACCAGCAAAATCTATACTCTATACTTTTGCCATTGATGTCAGTTCGGTTGGAGTAAGTCTTGTCATCCTTCCTCTACGTTTTCCCACCCGCTGGCTCTGTTCCTGAAGGAATTACTACCCGGTGGAAAAACTTGACCCGGATTGAGACTTCAAACTTCAAACTATTAAACTGCATTTGTTCTTGCTGTCGTCTGGATTCTTCTTCCTTCTACCCTACACCGCCCGCTGGCTCTGTTCCTGTAGGAATTACTACCCGGTGGAGAAAGGTGGTTCGGACTAAGATCCCAAGCAGCAGTAATTAAAAAAGGCTCCAGGGTTAGCTCTACGTGGATTGATTACGGTGGAGTATGAACCCTCTGATCACTATTCACTGCTTTCCCTGCTTGCCATAGTATATGGCAAGTCAAATAGAAAATTGATTTAATTTAAATTAATTTACCTTATCAATTTCAATTATCTGACTAATTAAAATTATTTTATTATGGACCGTCGACAATCATGCCATCCAAGAAACCCAAGTGTGGCTTTTGCCCCGGTCGCCCTTCAAACATCGGAGACAAGCAGTTACGCCTCCTCTGCTCCTCCTGTAATGAACCCTCACATCGAATATGTCACCCTTCTGTCGTCATTCCGAGATCTGGATACAAGATCAAGAACGTTCTACCTGGTTGGATCTGCCCAAATTGCTCATCGGAAACGTCAAATGAAGATCTACTTCAGGAACTGCCATTCTTCAATGCCGACCTCTCCACCTTCTTCAGAGAGGTTTCTTATTTTGACACCCGACCTATTCCAATCCCAAAATTTAAAAGAGGTATAAAGTTCGGCCACCTTAACATTAATGGTGTTAGTGGTAAAATCGACGAGCTTAGGTTATTTCTCATGTCAAATGATTTCTGTGTTTGCGGTATTACCGAATCAAAATTACAAGAAGCCCAATCCCTTTCAGTTGCCAATGTAAATATCACAGGTTACCAACTTCTTCGTGTCGATAGGGAAACTAGAGAAGGTGGAGGCACCTTAATTTACATAAGAGACTCCATCAAATTCCTACCACTTTCTTATAACATCAAATTCCCACACGAAGTGGAGGTAAACTGCGTGCAGATCTTTACCCCACATAACAAGCCCATCGTATTAGTATTTATTTACAACCCCCCTAGAGAGGATAAAAAGTCTAGCTTTCTCCAGTCGTTGGAAGAGCTTCTTACAACGATTGAGAAAGATAGATTGGATTTTGCGATTATGGGAGATCTCAATATAGACCTTCTCTCTCCAACAGTATTCTCAAAAACCTTAAATAATATTGCAGCGTCTTTCAACGCCAAGCAAATCATCGAAACCCCAACCCGTGTCACTCTTAGATCACAAACCCTAATTGATCACATCTTTACATCTGTCCCAAACAAAATAACTGACTCTGGTGTCTTTACTGTCACCTCGTCTGATCACCGTTTCATTTATTTTTGTTATGGGAAAAAATCCCTTAAAGTTGATTCTAAAATTATTAACTTTCGTAGCCTAAAAAATATCAAATGGTCCGATCTAAATGAATCCCTCTTAGAAAGCTCAAACTGGGACTCCCTAGTTGAATCGTCCGATGTTGACTTTCAACTCGAGACTCTTGAAGCCGTTATTACCAAACACCTTGACAAATTAGCCCCCTTAAAAAGAAAAAGGATTAAAGGGGAATCCCCTCCTTGGATGACTTCTGAAGTTCTTGATCTGATTGCCTCAAGAAATTCAGCCAAGTCGGATTTCGACAAGTCTCCTAGTAAACCCTTATGGTCACAATACTGTAAAATTCGTAATGCTGTAAACATTGCCACCTCAAAAACCAAACGTAGTTACTTCCTCGATAACTTTGAAAAAGTTCAAGAATCTGGAAATATATGGAAAACTTTTTTCAAACTTACGGGAAGAGACATTAAACAGAGTCATGATATTCCCTTTCTAAAAATTGACGGGGAATTAAATCAGGACAATGAACAAAAAGCGATTGCACTGAGCAACGCGTTTATCCTTGCCGATTCATCCCCCCAACCTGAGAAATCAGACTTTCTCCAAGCACTGAAAGATGAATCCTCCGCTGCCCCTCCAGCAACAAATGTTGAGGAGCATGAAATACTATACGCCGAAAAAAGAATGAAATGGAAAAGCTCTCCAACTGACAAGGTTCAATCCACAGTACTCAGACTGACTATCCCCTCATTGATTGTTCCTTTGTCCATTCTCTTTTCAACAATTTTAAATACAGGCAATTTTCCAAAAAATTTCAAATCTGCCATAGTAGCTCCACTTTTTAAGGGCAAGGGATCCCTTACAGACCCAAATAACTACAGAGACATTGTAATGCTCCCCACACTCAGTAAGCTTTTTGAGTACATACTCAATGCTCGTCTACACAATGACATCGAGAAGACTAAACTTCTCGACCAAAATCAACACGGCTTTCGCAGGGGCCGTTCGTGTAATACCGCACTCACAATTTTTAGCCAATATATTTTTACAAATCTTGACAAAAAGGGTAACATGGTCTTCTGTATCATGATCGATCTCAAAAAGGCTTTTAACTCAGTCGACCATTTTATCCTTTTACATATTTTACATAAAGTCTTTAAAATAAATGTTAAACTAGTTTTAGTAGTAGCAAACTTTTTAGTAAATAGAACTATTAAGATTAAGTTAGGTTCCTTTACATCTAAGTCTTTCTTTGTAAATAGAGGAATTGGCCAAGGGACAGTAAACGGGCCGCTTTTATTTATTCTGTTTATAAATGACGTTGGCAAAGTTCTCCTTGACGCGGCGTATTCTCTTTTCGCGGATGACCTGGCTCTATATCTTAGTGACACAGATATCGAGTCAGGTCTAATGCGATTGCAGACTATACTCTGTAGTCTAAATTCGTGGTGCAACTCTGTTGGTCTTACCATCAATTTTGATAAAACCAAATACATGATTTTTCATAAATCCTGTATGAAATTGCCTGATAACCTTAGCTTGTCCTGTGAAGGAAATGTCATTGAGCGTGTTGCTTGCTTTAAATATCTTGGTGTCTTTATAGACGAACACCTTACCTTCAAACAGCACAGTGAACACGTACTTCGTAAAGTTAGTATTAATTCTGGAATGATAATCCGGCACAGAAAATTCTTAAACAAACACATGCTAACTTTATTATTAAACTCCTACATAAATTCTGTAACAGACTACTGTCTGACAATCTGGGGTCCCTCGAGACTCCCAGATTTTCAATCCATTCAAAACAAGGTCAGTGAACTTCTGGCCTTATTTTTTCACCCTCAAATTGCAAAGTTTCACTCCCGAAGATTTTGGAAAGGTCAAGATGATCAAAAGAAATCACAAACTGAATGTAGGAAACTACACTCAAAAATCGATTACTACAACTTACTCGAAAGATGTAATCAGTTTACAATAACTGAAAGATTAATGTTGTATAGTCTACAAAACACTTACAGATACAAAAAATATTCTACTTCTCCAAATGCCATTCCTGCTATAGTTGACATATTTAAGTCCCAGCCTAATACTTGTAACCGTGTCACGAGACAGGGAGATAACTGTACACTAATAGAACATAACACCGTGCTATTTAGTCACTCGGTACAATATTATTCCACACTGTTATGGAACCGTTTCCCCCCAGTCATAAAGACTTGTGACCCTCAAAAGGTTAACTTTCGATCTGCTACGATTGAATGGATCATAAACGATCAAAGAAATCAAATGTATACCACGTAAGCAAATTCTATTAGTATTTAGTATGTACTGCTCAAATCTAATTTTAATTTAATTTAATTGTTTTTCTCTCATTATCACTACCCTATTCTTAAGTCACATCTACGTAATTTTAGCTATTTATATTTGTGCGACCTGGGGGAGACCAGACTTACTTTGTTTGACCGGATGTATCGCAAGAAAAATAAAGGCTACAAGAACAAGAACAAGGTGGACCTGGGTTTCCATTATCAGGTACTGGATTATTTAAAACTGATGGATTTCGAAGTCCATCTAAATATCGTCTAATTTGATCACCATTATCTCCTGCTAGTAGACCAGCTAAATCAGGAGGCATCTGTGCATCCATAACTAAATGAGGGTTAGGATTAGCTAATTCAATCGAATTATTTAAACTAGGATTATCTCGAGGTATGTCTGGAAAGTTGTCTGGAACTAGAATATTAATCTCTAAATCTGAATTTTCTTCTACGATGGGTACTAAATTCTTAGCTTTGGGTTGTTTCTTCTTAATCGGTAATGGTAATTTAGTTTCCCTATCTTGTCTCTGCTTAGTATGCCTTAATTGATAAGATTTATCTGGGGATGAGGGATTATTCATGAATAACGACCGCTTAATTAGCTTATGTCTGTTATTCCTTAGATTTGCTTAAATTTGAATTTTTAATACATGATAGCCATTTAATATGACCGTCTAATCTTATTTTGTAAATGCTCACCACTCCGTGGTGTTCCAATTTACTTAAAAGTCACCTAGACTTTAAATATAATTAGATTAAACCGAGTTAGAGTCAAATCTCAATTGAATTTTTTAGAGTTTTTTATTTCTGGACTAATGGATGTACGTGACGTGCGGGCACTTCGAGAAAAAAAATATTTTGTAGGTGATTCTATGGTTTGTTAATACATAAACAGACAAAAAAAATTAAAATTTTAGAGTTATAAATTTCTGAGGTAGAGGATGTACGTAACCCGCGGGCACTTCAGGAAAAGAAAAAAAATTCAGTAGATTCTATGTGTTATTCAAGGGACATTAAAAAAAAAATTCAAAAAATTCCAAAAATTTCAAAAAAAATTCAAAATAAATTCATCAAGTTCCCAATATTTCCTAAAAGTTTCCAATTTCTACAATAATTGTAAGTTTTAAGTATTTAAGTATTTAAAGGATCGATTTTGCCAGCCGTATTGCTTTTAGGTATGATTTTCTATATTGGGGGTAATTTGAGAAAATAAAATTTTTCTAAGTCCTGAAATTATTGAAAAAAAATGCTAAGTAACGTGTCGCCCTTTACCCAATTTAATTTTCACAAATCATGAAAACATAAAAATTTTAAAAATTCAAAATTTTGAAAATTAGAATTTCGGAAATACCGTATTATTTTCAAGAAACTATGCTTTCTCGCTTTATTTTAAAAAAAATTTGTCGCACTTAACCCCTATTTATAAGCCAATTTCTTAATTTTAACTTTGTTGAATTGTTCCTGGATTCACTAATTTTTGCCTTTTTTCACTTTATTCTATACTATTTTTTCGTTTTTCCCTATTTTATCACTTTATCTTGTTTTCTAGTTCCTATTTTTCCGATTAAATCAAACTTTTGTTGACTATCGCCACCAATTTTTAGAAGTAAAAATCCTTAAATGGATAATTACCAACCTTTTTTTTGAAGTGGGGGAGCCCTTGGTCCTTGAAGAGTTGGTCCTTGATTCCTGGGTGGGGTAGGAGTCCACGGTTGGGCGCCAGATGAAGGGTATGGTTGCCTGGAAGTCCCCTCAGATGAACCCTTATGTCCCCAATGACCCTACTATGTCCCTGTGTCCCTTAGCTCAGTCCCTATCCCTCAAATAAGTGCTGGTGAGACAGCTTATAAATGTATTTAGATACAAATCGAAGAAGGATTTATTTGATCCAAAGAGAGAACAGAGTTTGGCAATAGGAAATAATATTAAAGGGAACTCCGGCTGTCCGAATCCCATGGAAGTCGAAGATGAACTGGGGAGTGGAGATTCGGATGGTCGGGGTTGAGGTGAGGCTGGAACGTGAGGTCCACGCCGGATTCCTCCTAAGACGCCACAGGAGGTTCCTGAAGCCAGGTTATCGGGATCTATCGATCCTGATTGGGTAAAGGTGAGGTGTTCCGATGGGACATCCACCTGAGAGTGTGTTTGGGAGTCCTATATCCCCTTCAATGGGTGACGGGACATGACCGGTTTTTTGGGTTTAAACGTACAGAAAACCAAAAAAACTTGCTGCGTTGTAAAGAACAGGGTCTGTAGTATCCAAAAACCGCACAAAACCGCATCTAGCTAATGCGGTTTTTTCACAATTAATTTACAGGTTTTTAAAGGTTTTCCATCGGTTTTTTGGATGGGTGACGGGACTTGACCGGTTTTTTGGGTTTAAACGTACAGAAAACCAAAAAAACTTGCTGCGTTGTAAAGAACAGGGTCTGTAGTATCCAAAAACCGCAAAAAACCGCATCTAGCTAATGCGGTTTTTTCACAATTAATTTACAGGTTTTTAAAGGTTTTCCATCGGTTTTTTGGATGGGTGACGGGACTTGACCGGTTTTTTGGGTTTAAACGTACAGAAAATCAAAAAAACTTGCTGCGTTGTAAAGAACAGGGTCTGTAGTATCCAAAAACCCCAAAAAACCGCATCTGGCTAATGCGGTTTTTTCACAATTAATTTACAGGTTTTTAAAGGTTTTCCATCGGTGTTTTGGATGGGTGACGGGACTTGACCGGTTTTTTGGGTTTAAACGTACAGAAAACCAAAAAAACCTTGCTGCGTTTTAAAGAACAGGGTCTGTAGTATCCAAAAACCGCAAAAAACCGCAAAAACCGCAAAAACCCGCATCTAGCTAATGCGGTTTTTTCACAATTAATTTACAGGTTTTTAAAGGTTTTCCATCGGTTTTTTGGATGGGTGACGAGACATGACCGGTTTTTTGGGTTTAAACGTACAGAAAACCAAAAAAACTTGCTGCGTTGTAAAGAACAGGGTCTGTAGTATCCAAAAACCGCAAAAAACCGCATCTGGCTAATGCGGTTTTTTCACAATTAATTTACAGGTTTTTAAAGGTTTTCCATCGGTTTTTTGGATGGGTGACGGGACTTGACCGGTTTTTTGGGTTTAAACGTACAGAAAATCAAAAAAACTTGCTGCGTTGTAAAGAACAGGGTCTGTAGTATCCAAAAACCCCAAAAAACCGCATCTGTCTAATGCGGTTTTTTCACAATTAATTTACAGGTTTTTAAAGTTTTCTATCGCTTTTTTGGATAAGTGACGGGACTTGACCGGTTTTTTGGGTTTAAACGTACAGAAAACAAAAAAACCTTGCTGCGTTGTAAAGAACAGGGTCTGTAGTATCCAAAAACCCCAAAAAACCGCATCTGGTTAATGCGGTTTTTTCACAATTAATTTACAGGTTTTTAAAGTTTTCTATCGCTTTTTTGGATAAGTGACGGTACTTGACCGGTTTTTTGGGTTTACACGTACAGAAAATAAAAAAAACTTGCTGCGTTTTAAAGAACAGTGTCCGTAGTATCCAAAAACCGCAAAAACCGCAAAAAACCGCAAAAAACCGCATCTAGCTAATGCGGTTTTTTCACGATTAATTTACAGGTTTTTAAACGTTTTCGATCGGTTTTTTGGATGGGTGACGGGACTTGACCGGTTTTTTGGGTTTAAACGTTCACGAAACCTAAAAACCTTGCTGCGTTTTAAAGAACAGGGTCTGAAGTATCCAAAAACCGCAAAAAACCGCATCTGGCTAATGCGGTTTTTTCACAATTAATTTACAGGTTTTTAAACGTTTTCCATCGGTTTTTTGGATGGGTGACGGGACATGACCGGTTTTTTGGGTTTAAACGTTCACGAAACCTAAAAACCTTGCTGCGTTTTAAAGAACAGGGTCTGTAGTATCCAAAAACCGCAAAAACCGCAAAAAACCGCATCTAGCTAATGCGGTTTTTTCACGATTAATTTACAGGTTTTTAAACGTTTTCCATCGGTTTTTTGGATGGGTGACGGGACTTGACCGGTTTTTTGGGTTTAAACGTACAGAAAACCAAAAAACCTTGCTGCGTTGTAAAGAACAGGGTCTGTAGTATCCAAAAACCGCAAAAAACCGCACCTGGCGAATGCGGTTGTTTCACAATTAATTTACAGGTTTTTAAAGGTTTTCCATCGGTTTTTTGGATGGGTGACGGGACTTGACCGGTTTTTTGGGTTTAAACGTTCACGAAACCTAAAAACCTTACTGCGTTTTAAAGAACAGGGTCTGTAGTATCCAAAAACCGCAAAAAACCGCAAAAACCGCAAAAACCCGCATCTAGCTAATGCGGTTTTTTCACAATTAATTTACAGGTTTTTAAAGGTTTTCCATCGGTTTTTTGGATGGGTGACGAGACATGACCGGTTTTTTGGGTTTAAACGTACAGAAAACCAAAACACCTTGCTGCGTTTTAAAGAACAGGGTCTGTAGTATCCAAAAACCGCAAAAAACCGCAAAAAACCGCATCTGGCTAATGCGGTTTTTTCACAATTAATTTACAGGTTTTTAAAGGTTTTCCATCGGTTTTTTGGATGGGTGACGAGACATGACCGGTTTTTTGGGTTTAAACGTACAGAAAACCAAAAAAACTTCTGCGTTGTAAAGAACAGGGTCTGTAGTATCCAAAAACCGCATCTAGCTAATGCGGTTTTTTCACAATTAATTTACAGGTTTTTAAAGGTTTTCCATCGGTTTTTTGGATGGGTGACGGGACTTGACCGGTTTTTTGGGTTTAAACGTACAGAAAACCAAAAAAACTTGCTGCGTTGTAAAGAACAGGGTCTGTAGTATCCAAAAACCGCAAAAAACCGCATCTAGCTAATGCGGTTTTTTCACAATTAATTTACAGGTTTTTAAAGGTTTTCCATCGGTTTTTTGGATGGGTGACGGGACTTGACCGGTTTTTTGGGTTTAAACGTACAGAAAATCAAAAAAACTTGCTGCGTTGTAAAGAACAGGGTCTGTAGTATCCAAAAACCCCAAAAAACCGCATCTGGCTAATGCGGTTTTTTCACAATTAATTTACAGGTTTTTAAAGGTTTTCCATCGGTTTTTTGGATGGGTGACGGGACTTGACCGGTTTTTTGGGTTTAAACGTACAGAAAACCAAAAAAACCTTGCTGCGTTTTAAAGAACAGGGTCTGTAGTATCCAAAAACCGCAAAAAACCGCAAAAACCGCATTAAACCGCATCTAGCTAATGCCGTTTTTTCACAATTAATTTACAGGTTTTTAAACGTTTTCCATCGGTTTTTTGGATGGGTGACGGGACTTGACCGGTTTTTTGGGTTTAAACGTTCACGAAACCTAAAAACCTTGCTGCGTTTTAAAGAACAGGGTCTGTAGTATCCAAAAACCGCAAAAAACCGCAAAAAACCGCATCTGGCTAATGCGGTTTTTTCACAATTAATTTACAGGTTTTTAAAGGTTTTCCATCGGTTTTTTGGATGGGTGACGGGACTTGACCGGTTTTTTGGGTTTAAACGTACAGAAAACCAAAAAACCTTGCTGCGTTGTAAAGAACAGGGT
>CAJQTU010000136.1:0-16774 GCA_906901685.1 Desoria tigrina
CGTTCTTAATCCCAGTACAGGGGTCTTATATACTTATATACGTTCTTACCCCGGTACACAGGTCTGTTATACGTTTTTGACCCCGGTACCGGGGTCCGATATACGTTCTTAACACCGGAACCGGGGTCTGATATACGTTCTTTACACCGGTACAGGGGTCTTATATACCTTGTTAACTTGGGTACCGGGGTCTGATATACGGTCTTAACCCCGGTACCGGGGTCTGTAATACGTTCTTAACCCCGGTGCCGGGGTCTGATATACGTTCTTAACCCCGGGACCGGGGTCTGATATACGTTTTTAACCCCGGTAACGGGGTCTGATATACGTTCTTAACCCCGGTACCGGGGTCAGATATACGTTCTTAACCCCGGTACCGGGGTCCGATATACGTTCTTAACCCCGGTACCGGGGTCTGATATACGTTCTTAACCCCGGTACCGGGGTCTGATATACGTTCTTAAACCCGGTACCGGAGTCTGATATACATTCTTAACCCCGGTACCGGGGTCTGATATACGTTCTTAACCCCGGTACCGGGGTCTGATATACGTTCTTAACCCCAGTACCGGGGTCTGATATACGTTCTTAACCCCGGTACAGGGGTCTGATATACGTTCTTGACCCCGGTACCAAGGTCTGATATACGTTCTTAACCCGTGTACCGGGGTCAGATATATGTTGTTAACCCCGCTACCGGGGTCCGATATACGTTCTTAACCCCGGTACCGGGTCTGATATACGTTCTTAACCCCGGTACCGGGGTCTGATATACGTTCTTAAACCCGGTACCGGAGTCTGATATACGTTCTTAACCCCGGTTCCGGGGTCTAATATACGTTTTTACCCGGTACCGGGGTCTAATATAAGTTATTACCATGGTACCGGGGTCTGATATACGTTCTTAACACCGGTACAGGGGTCTGATATACGTTCTTAATCCCAGTACAGGGGTCTTATATACTTATATACGTTCTTAACCCCGGTACACAGGTCTGTTATACGTTTTTGACCCGGTACCGGGGTCCGATATACGTTCTTAACACCGGAACCGGGGTCTGATATACGTTCTTTACACCGGTACAGGGGTCTTATATACCTTGTTAACTTGGGTACCGGGGTCTGATATACGGTCTTAACCCCGGTACCGGGGTCTGTAATACGTTCTTAACCCCGGTGCCGGGGTCTGATATACGTTCTTAACCCCGGGACCGGGGTCTGATATACGTTTTTAACCCCGGTAACGGGGTCTGATATACGTTCTTAACCCCGGTACCGGGGTCAGATATACGTTCTTAACCCCGGTACCGGGGTCCGATATACGTTCTTAACCCCGGTACCGGGGTCTGATATACGTTCTTAACCCCGGTACCGGGGTCTGATATACGTTCTTAAACCCGGTACCGGAGTCTGATATACATTCTTAACCCCGGTACCGGGGTCTGATATACGTTCTTAACCCGGTACCGGGGTCTGATATACGTTCTTAACCCCAGTACCGGGGTCTGATATACGTTCTTAACCCCGGTACAGGGGTCTGATATACGTTCTTGACCCCGGTACCAAGGTCTGATATACGTTCTTAACCCGTGTACCGGGGTCAGATATATGTTGTTAACCCCGCTACCGGGGTCCGATATACGTTCTTAACCCCGGTACCGGGGTCTGATATACGTTCTTAACCCCGGTACCGGGGTCTGATATACGTTCTTAAACCCGGTACCGGAGTCTGATATACGTTCTTAACCCCGGTACCGGGGTCTGATATACGTTCTTAACCCGGTACCGGGGTCTGATATACGTTCTTAACCCCAGTACCGGGGTCTGATATACGTTCTTAACCCCGGTACAGGGGTCTTATATACCTTGTTAACTTGGGTACCGGGGTCGGATATACGTTCTTAACCCCGGTACCGGGGTCTAATATACGTTTTTAACCCGGTAACGGTGTCAAATATACGTTCTAAACCCCGGCACCGGGGTCTGATATACGTTCTTAACCCCGGTTCCGGGGTCTGATATACGTTCTTAACCACGGAGTCGGGGTCTGATATACGTTCTTTAACCCGGTACATGGGTCTGATATACGGTCTTAACCCCAGTACCGGTGTCTGATATACGTTCTTAACCCCGGTGCCGGGGTCTGATATACGTTCTTAACCCCGGTACCGGGGTCAGATATACGTTCTTAACCCCGGTACCGTTATCTGTTATACATTCTTAACCCCGGTACCGGGGTCTGATATACGTTCTTAACCCCTGTACCGGGGTCTAATATACGTTATTAACCCCGGTACCGGGGTCTGATATACGTTCTTAACCCCGGTACCGGGGTCTGATATACGTTCTTAACCCCAGTACCGGGGTCTGATATACGTTCTTAACCCCGGTACCTGGGTCTGATATACGTTCTTAACCCCTCTGCCGGGGTCTAATATACGTTATTAACCCCGGTACCGGGGTCTGATATACGTTCTTAACCCCGGTACCGGGGTCTGATATACGTTCTTAACCCCAGTACCGGGGTCTGATATACGTTCTTAACCCCGGTACCGGGGTCTGATATACGTTCTTAAACCCGGTACCGGAGTCTGATATACGTTCTTAATCCCGGTTCCGGGGTCTGATATACGTTCTTAACCCGTGTACCGGGGTCAGATATATGTTGTTAACCCCGCTACCGGGGTCCGATATACGTTCTTAACCCCGGTACCGGGGTCTGATATACGTTCTTATACCCGGTACCGGAGTCTGATATACGTTCTTAATCCCGGTTCCGGGGTCTGATATACGTTCTTAACCCACGGTACAGGGGTCTGATATACGTTGTTAACCCCAGTACCAAGGTCGGATATACGTTCTTAACCCCGGTACCGGGGTCTAATATACGTTTTTACCCCGGTACCGGGGTCTAATATAAGTTTTTACCATGGTACCGGGGTCTGATATACGTTCTTAACACCGGAACCGGGGTCTGATATACGTTCTTTACACCGGTACAGGGGTCTTATATACCTTGTTAACTTGGGTACCGGGGTCTGATATACGGTCTTAACCCCGGTACCGGGGTCTGTAATACGTTCTTAACCCCGGTGCCGGGGTCTGATATACGTTCTTAACCCCGGGACCGGGGTCTGATATACGTTCTTAACCCCGGTACCGGGGTCTCATATACGTTCTTAACCCCGGTACCGGGGTCAGATATACGTTCTTAACCCCGGTACCGTTATCTGTTATACATTCTTAAACCCGGTACCGGGGTCTGATATACGTTCTTAACCCCGGTACCGGGGTCTGATATACGTTCTTAACCCCAGTACTGGGGTCTGATATACGTTCTTAACCCCGGTACCTGGGTCTGATATACGTTCTTAACCCCTCTGCCGGGGTCTAATATACGTTATTAACCCCGGTACCGGGGTCTGATATACGTTCTTAACCCCGGTACCGGGGTCTGATATACGTTCTTAACCCCAGTACCGGGGTCTGATATACGTTCTTAACCCCGGTACCGGGGTCTGATATACGTTCTTAAACCCGGTACCGGAGTCTGATATACGTTCTTAATCCCGGTTCCGGGGTCTGATATACGTTCTTAACCCGTGTACCGGGGTCAGATATATGTTGTTAACCCCGCTACCGGGGTCCGATATACGTTCTTAACCCCGGTACCGGGGTCTGATATACGTTCTTATACCCGGTACCGGAGTCTGATATACGTTCTTAATCCCGGTTCCGGGGTCTGATATACGTTCTTAACCCACGGTACAGGGGTCTGATATACGTTGTTAACCCCAGTACCAAGGTCGGATATACGTTCTTAACCCCGGTACCGGGGTCTAATATACGTTTTTACCCCGGTACCGGGGTCTAATATAAGTTTTTACCATGGTACCGGGGTCTGATATACGTTCTTAACACCGGTACAGGGGTCTGATATACGTTCTTAATCCCAGTACAGGGGTCTTATATACTTATATACGTTCTTAACCCCGGTACACAGGTCTGTTATACGTTTTTGACCCCGGTACCGGGGTCCGATATACGTTCTTAACACCGGAACCGGGGTCTGATATACGTTCTTTACCCCGGTACAGGGGTCTTATATACCTTGTTAACTTGGGTACCGGGGTCTGATATGCGGTCTTAACCCCGGTACCGGGGTCTGATATACGTTCTTAATCCCAGTACAGGGGTCTTATATACTTATATACGTTCTTAACCCCGGTACACAGGTCTGTTATACGTTTTTGACCCCGGTACCGGGGTCCGATATACGTTCTTAACACCGGAACCGGGGTCTGATATACGTTCTTTACCCC
Source organism: Desoria tigrina (assembly GCA_906901685.1). Taxonomy (NCBI): domain Eukaryota; kingdom Metazoa; phylum Arthropoda; class Collembola; order Entomobryomorpha; family Isotomidae; genus Desoria; species Desoria tigrina. The sequence goes on from CAJQTU010000136.1 coordinate 4,323, forward strand.
GGTACAGGGGTCTTATATACCTTGTTAACTTGGGTACCGGGGTCTGATATGCGGTCTTAACCCCGGTACCGGGGTCTGTAATACGTCCTTAACCCAGGTACCGGGGTCTGATATACGGTCTTAACACCGGTACAGGGGTCTGATATACGTTCTTAATCCCAGTACAGGGGTCTTATATACTTATATACGTTCTTAACCCCGGTACACAGGTCTGTTATACGTTTTTGACCCCGGTACCGGGGTCCGATATACGTTCTTAACACCGGAACCGGGGTCTGATATACGTTCTTTACACCGGTACAGGGGTCTTATATACCTTGTTAACTTGGGTACCGGGGTCTAATATACGTTCATAACCCCAGTACCAAGGTCGGATATACGTTCTTAACCCCGGTACCTGGGTCTGATATACGTTCTTAACCCCTCTACCGGGGTCTAATATACGTTATTAACCCCGGTACCGGGGTCTGATATACGTTCTTAACCCCGGTACCGGGGTCTGATATACGTTCTTAACCCCAGTACCGGGGTCTGATATACGTTCTTAACCCCGGTACCGGGGTCTGATATACGTTCTTAAACCCGGTACCGGAGTCTGATATACGTTCTTAATCCCGGTTCCGGGGTCTGATATACGTTCTTAACCCGTGTACCGGGGTCAGATATATGTTGTTAACCCCGCTACCGGGGTCCGATATACGTTCTTAACCCCGGTACCGGGGTCTGATATACGTTCTTATACCCGGTACCGGAGTCTGATATACGTTCTTAATCCCGGTTCCGGGGTCTGATATACGTTCTTAACCCACGGTACAGGGGTCTGATATACGTTGTTAACCCCAGTACCAAGGTCGGATATACGTTCTTAACCCCGGTACCGGGGTCTAATATACGTTTTTACCCCGGTACCGGGGTCTAATATAAGTTTTTACCATGGTACCGGGGTCTGATATACGTTCTTAACACCGGTACAGGGGTCTGATATACGTTCTTAATCCCAGTACAGGGGTCTTATATACTTATATACGTTCTTAACCCCGGTACACAGGTCTGTTATACGTTTTTGACCCCGGTACCGGGGTCCGATATACGTTCTTAACACCGGAACCGGGGTCTGATATACGTTCTTTACCCCGGTACAGGGGTCTTATATACCTTGTTAACTTGGGTACCGGGGTCTGATATGCGGTCTTAACCCCGGTACCGGGGTCTGTAATACGTCCTTAACCCCGGTACCGGGGTCTGATATACGTTCTTAACCCCGGTACACAGGTCAGTTATACGTTCTTAACCCCGGTACCGGGTCTGATATACGTTCTTAACCCCGGTACCGGGGTCTGATATACGGTCTTAACACCGGTACAGGGGTCTGATATACGTTCTTAATCCCAGTACAGGGGTCTTATATACTTATATACGTTCTTAACCCCGGTACACAGGTCTGTTATACGTTTTTGACCCCGGTACCGGGGTCCGATATACGTTCTTAACACCGGAACCGGGGTCTGATATACGTTCTTTACACCGGTACAGGGGTCTTATATACCTTGTTAACTTGGGTACCGGGGTCTGATATACGGTCTTAACCCCGGTACCGGGGTCTGTAATACGTTCTTAACCCCGGTGCCGGGGTCTGATATACGTTCTTAACCCCGGGACCGGGGTCTGATATACGTTCTTAACCCCGGTACCGGGGTCTCATATACGTTCTTAACCCCGGTACCGGGGTCAGATATACGTTCTTAACCCCGGTACCGTTATCTGTTATACATTCTTAACCCCGGTACCGGGGTCTGATATACGTTCTTAACCCCGGTACCGGGGTCTGATATACGTTCTTAACCCCAGTACTGGGGTCTGATATACGTTCTTAACCCCGGTACCTGGGTCTGATATACGTTCTTAACCCCTCTACCGGGGTCTAATATACGTTATTAACCCCGGTACCGGGGTCTGATATACGTTCTTAACCCCGGTACCGGGGTCTGATATACGTTCTTAACCCCAGTACCGGGGTCTGATATACGTTCTTAACCCCGGTACCGGGGTCTGATATACGTTCTTAAACCCGGTACCGGAGTCTGATATACGTTCTTAATCCCGGTTCCGGGGTCTGATATACGTTCTTAACCCGTGTACCGGGGTCAGATATATGTTGTTAACCCCGCTACCGGGGTCCGATATACGTTCTTAACCCCGGTACCGGGGTCTGATATACGTTCTTAAACCCGGTACCGGAGTCTGATATACGTTCTTAATCCCGGTACCGTTATCTGTTATACATGCTTAACCCCGGTACCGGGGTCTGATATACGTTCTTAACCCCGGTACCGGGGTCTGATATACGTTCTTAACCCCGGTACACAGGTCAGTTATACGTTCTTAACCCCGGTACCGGGTCTGATATACGTTCTTAACCCCGGTACCGGGGTCTGATATACGGTCTTAACACCGGTACAGGGGTCTGATATACGTTCTTAATCCCAGTACAGGGGTCTTATATACTTATATACGTTCTTAACCCCGGTACACAGGTCTGTTATACGTTTTTGACCCCGGTACCGGGGTCCGATATACGTTCTTAACACCGGAACCGGGGTCTGATATACGTTCTTAATCCCGGTTCCGGGGTCTGATATACGTTCTTAACCCGTGTACCGGGGTCAGATATATGTTGTTAACCCCGCTACCGGGGTCCGATATACGTTCTTAACCCCGGTACCGGGGTCTGATATACGTTCTTAAACCCGGTACCGGAGTCTGATATACGTTCTTAATCCCGGTTCCGGGGTCTGATATACGTTCTTAACCCACGGTACAGGGGTCTGATATACGTTGTTAACCCCAGTACCAAGGTCGGATATACGTTCTTAACCCCGGTACCGGGGTCTAATATACGTTTTTACCCCGGTACCGGGGTCTAATATAAGTTTTTACCATGGTACCGGGGTCTGATATACGTTCTTAACACCGGTACAGGGGTCTGATATACGTTCTTAATCCCAGTACAGGGGTCTTATATACTTATATACGTTCTTAACCCCGGTACACAGGTCTGTTATACGTTTTTGACCCCGGTACCGGGGTCCGATATACGTTCTTAACACCGGAACCGGGGTCTGATATACGTTCTTTACCCCGGTACAGGGGTCTTATATACCTTGTTAACTTGGGTACCGGGGTCTGATATGCGGTCTTAACCCCGGTACCGGGGTCTGTAATACGTCCTTAACCCCGGTACCGGGGTCTGGTATACGTTCTTAACCCCGGTACACAGGTCAGTTATACGTTCTTAACCCCGGTACCGGGTCTGATATACGTTCTTAACCCCGGTACCGGGGTCTGATATACGGTCTTAACACCGGTACAGGGGTCTGATATACGTTCTTAATCCCAGTACAGGGGTCTTATATACTTATATACGTTCTTAACCCCGGTACACAGGTCTGTTATACGTTTTTGACCCCGGTACCGGGGTCCGATATACGTTCTTAACACCGGAACCGGGGTCTGATATACGTTCTTTACACCGGTACAGGGGTCTTATATACCTTGTTAACTTGGGTACCGGGGTCTGATATACGGTCTTAACCCCGGTACCGGGGTCTGTAATACGTTCTTAACCCCGGTGCCGGGGTCTGATATACGTTCTTAACCCCGGGACCGGGGTCTGATATACGTTCTTAACCCCGGTACCGGGGTCTCATATACGTTCTTAACCCCGGTACCGGGGTCAGATATACGTTCTTAACCCCGGTACCGTTATCTGTTATACATTCTTAACCCCGGTACCGGGGTCTGATATACGTTCTTAACCCCGGTACCGGGGTCTGATATACGTTCTTAACCCCAGTACTGGGGTCTGATATACGTTCTTAACCCCGGTTGTAAAAATCCTAACACAAATCGTGTCCACAGGTTTGTAAGGCCTTTACGAAAAGTGTCTAGGAGGGCTGACTGCCCTATTGCATAAGCTCAGGTTTTCAATGAGAGAGATAGCCGATCTAGCTCTGTTTATGCTTTGTTCAATTAGAGAGTTAATGATTTGTCGAATCGAAGAGTTTTAAATTAAAGTGTTGTAGTTTTAATGAGTCCAAATACTGAATTTTACAACACGTACAAAATGCCAATTACAAATATTAAAAATGGAAAATTGGGCTAAGAAGTGAATCCCTTGAAAGATAGAAAGAGACTGGTGAAAAACATATCACACACATGAAAGACTGGATTTGGAATTCCTCCTCTTTGACATACAGTTCACCTTGACAAAACTCCCATATTACACGTCACATATAAGTATAATTCATATATATAATACATACAAAGGTTGAGTTCAAGGCTAAAATGAACAGAAAATACTCCCTAAACTGGAGACAGACGAATTATTTAAATAATCTTTGAACTTTATCTTATCTCTATCTCTACTACTCTGTCTGTCTGGATGATGCGATAGTGGGCTCGAGCAACATGGCCACCCCTGGTGCTGACGCTGCAGCGTCTTCACCCAATACTTTGACATCGAGCACACAAATCTTCGTAACTGGTCGATGATACACCCCGCTTGACGTCTTGACCTCCACCACTCGAACCTGGCCATCCTTTCCGGGTTTGGTGGATATGATAATTCCCATGGGCCACTGATTACGTTTGAGAGAGTCGTCTGCCACGATCACCACATCTCCGACTTTAACCGGCTCCGTCTGCTCCTGCCACTTAGTCCTCCTTGTAAGCGTTGGCAAATACTCCTTCACCCAGCGCTTCCAAAACATGTCTGCAAACTGCTGTGCAATTCGCCACTGTCTGCGAAGACATAAATCAACATCATTAAATTCACCTATAATCGGGTTTGACCCCGACGAACCGAGCAAGAAATGATTAGGTGTAAGGGCTTCCTCATCAGTTGGATCCACAGATACATGGGTGAGGGGTCTACTGTTCACAGTAAACTCTGCTTCCGCCATCAGCGTAGTAAGGGTTTCTTCTCTAGGAAATTGTTCTTTCAGGGTTGCTTGAAGGGCTACTTTTGTTGCCCGGATCAGTCGTTCCCAGGCTCCACCCATGTGCGGAGTCAGCGGGGGAATGAAGTGCCATTCAATTCCCTTCATGGTCAATTGGCTACTAATTTGTTGTTGATTTAAATCTTGTAGGGACTTCTTCAATTCGTTGTCCGCTCCATGGAAGTTAGTTCCATTATCGGACCACAGTTCCTTCGGGTTTCCTCTTCGAGCTGCAAATTGGTATGATTGTCCAACAAAATCTTTTTTCAGTTCCAGCTCCTCCTCTGATACGTGTTTGTTGTTGACTTTCTGTTTTGGCCAATTCTCTTCTTCTAGCTTTAGGAAGGCCGGTCCATTGAGCCACCTGCTTCTTGAACTAAGGTCGGCTGGGGTACTGTCTCGCGTTCCTTCGTCGGCAACGTTTTCTTTGGTAGGTATCCAGTTCCATTGAGAGGGATCTGTCGATTCCTGAATCTCACCAACGCGGTGGGCGACGAATTGTAGATATCTTTTTCCGTCTGCTTTGACCCAGGACAAGACTGTACTGCTGTCACTCCAATAAACGAATCTGTCAACCGGAACCGAATGTTCTTCGACTATTGTTTTTGATAGACGGGTAGCCATGACCGCTGCCTGCAGTTCCAATCTGGGAATTGACATAGTCTTGAGAGGGGCGACGTGGGTTTTGGAGGTGATGAATGCAATTTCAATCCCTTGCTCACCTTGGACCCTCCAGTATGCAACCGTACAAAACGCCTTCTCGCTAGCATCACAGAAAATATGAAGCTGTCTATTTGATGTAGAATAGAAACTGACCCCATAACATCTTGGAATCTTCATTGCTTTTATGTCTTGAAGCTCAGTTAGCCAGGATTTCCACTTCGACTCTAGGTCCGGGAGAATTTGGTCGTCCCATCCAATGCCAGTTCTCCATATGTCTTGCAATAGAATTTTCGCTTTAATTGTAGTATTTGCCAGAAAACCTTGAGGATCAAATAAAGACATTACAAATTTAAGAACTTCACGCTTTGTCGGAGTTTGAATTCCATTGACAACTTCAGGGTTGACTTTGTGAAAACAGAATTTCCACACAAAACAATCTTCTTCGGAATTCCACAGTAATCCGAGAACTCGACCAGTTGGAAGGTTGTCACAGCCATTCAGCTCCTTCACCTCCTTTGCACGTAGACTTTCTGGAATTTGCTGTAGAATTAGTCTGGAATTGCTTGTCCAGTTGCAGATTTCAAAACCTCCTTTTGAATGGACATGAATAACGTTGTTGATGAGTTCCACTGCATCCTCAATCTCATCTACGGAATCCAAATAGTCATCGACGTAGTGTCGATTACAAATTGCATCGTAAGTTTGAGGAAACTCGTCCTTGAACTCCGCTGCATTCTTGTTTTTGATGAATTGAGCTGAACATGGGGACGACGCTGCACCAAAGAACATGACCTCAATCTGATATGTGTCCGGTGCTTTGTCTCTGCTAGCTCCTCTCCACAAGAACCTTTGACTCGTTCGATCTTCTTCGCGTATACGAACCTGATGGAACATTTCCTTGATATCGGCAGTAAAGGCATACCGACGCTGACGAAATTTAAATAAGACACTCGGCAAGGGCTTAACCATATCAGGGCCTTGTAATAAATTGTCGTTCAGACTCACCCCTCGAACCTTAGCAGCAGCGTCGAATACCAGCCTGGGCTTATCTGGTTTGTTGGGGTTGTAGTTAACGAAATGTGGTAGATACCACGTTGCTGGGCCCGTACTAATTTCCTCTTCTAGGGTTAGTCTCCGAACGTAACCCTTTCTTTCGTAATCTTTGATTTTGTCTATGTACCATTTTGATAATTCAGGACTCTTGTCCATTTTATTTTCAATTGATTTAAGTCTATTCATTGCTGCTGACTTACTTTCTGGCAACTGTGGTTCAGATGAATTCCAAAGAAGCCCGATTTCCCAACGGTCATCAACTCTTCGGCTGCTGGATTCCATAATCTGAATTGCCTTTTGATCATCTTTTGACCTTGGCTGCTCTTTTGTGACTTTTACCCCAAATGACTCGGTCGTAAAGTAATGTTTCACCATTTGATGAATTTGGTCTTCAGAATCTTGAATCACGAAACTGTAGTGCTGTTGTGGTGCTCCTCCAGCTCTCCCGGTGAGAACCCATCCCAAAGCTGTCTTTGCTGCTAACGGTGCATTTGGAGGACCTCTCACTACTTCCATTGCTAAAGTCAAATTAGCATTATCCTGTCCGATGAGGATTGTTGGTTGTCCACCTTCAAAATACTCGAACTCGATTCCTTGTAGATGAGCCCATCTTTTTACATTATTTGGTTTTACTGACTGGTATGGTAAAGGCAGTTGTTCCAAAGTCCGTACTTTGCTAAGCTTGAATTTATTATTCCCTTTAGAATCCATAATGAGTAGGCTTACTGATTTGGAGTCCATCTCCCTAGACACTGGATGTAGCCCTCGGAATGTGAAAGGTTCCTTTGTTCCTTTTAATCCCAACCTCTCAGCCATGCCTTCTTCGATAAGTGTCACTGTAGACCCCGTGTCCAGCATTGCAAAGGTTGATACGACTCCCTTTGGACCTTGTAGTTGGACTGGAAGGATCATCAGGTTGACCCTTGATTGCTGTGTAGCTTGTTGTTGTATAGCGTGCATTGTCACTTGCTCTTCTGTTGCGGCTGGTTTTGCTACTCTGTCTTTATGTAACAGAGGGTGGTGATCCCTCCGGCAATCTTCCTTTTTACAGGGCTTCTTCGATCTGCAATTTTGTGAGGAATGACCAGCATTTAAACAAGAAAAACAATGTCTAACTGACTTTACCCATGCCCATCGTTCTTCTACTGATTGCTTTAGGAACTTTGGACATTTCACGATCCGATGATTTCCATCCAAACACAGCTTGCATTTCCGATCCTCTCCTCCTCCACAAGCACCATTCTCTCCGTCTGCAGCGAATACTAGCTCTCTTTGACGATTGTTAAATCTCCTTACATGATTTTGATTTTGTTGAGCCCTGTGCTGATTCATTTGTTCTGTGGCCATGGGGGGATGATAGATTAGTGATACGGAATCTCCAACTTCCTCTAACCATTCTGAGAATTCCGTTATTCATGGAAATTCTATTTTCATTCTCCTCACCCTTTCACCCCAAGCGTCCTGTCTGCTATGAGGTAGTTTGCCTGTCAGCTCTCTGAGCAGCTGTGGGTTATTTATGTACGGTTGACATTTGAAAGATTCAGCAGTCACCGTCAAATTCCTAACCTGATCGACAAACTTGAGCAGCCCCGCACGATCATCCGCTTTAATGACTGCCACACCTCGAACTTGATTTAAAATTGAGTCAAGTATTACGGACGGTTTTCCATACCTTTTTTCTAGAACTGTAATCATTCTAGGAACGTTGTCAGCTGAAACCATCATGGCCCGAACTGTCTCCCTTGCTGGACCCTTAAGACTCTTCTGGAGACGCTGCAGATTCTCGATGTTTGTCAATCCACATGCTTCGGAGGTCATATTAAATTGACTGAGAAATATTGGCCACTCCTCAGGTTTCCCTTCGAAAATTGGTAAATCTTGCTTCAAAGTCTGCCTAGCCATCATCAGTTCCATCCTATTTCTTTGATAATGAATTGCAGTTCTAATTGGGGGACACTCTACCTTGGGATTGTCTGGTTCTTCATCAGAAGCCAACTCTTGACTGTCTGAGAAGACATCATTCACAAGTTCTTCATCTGACCCGAGAACCTGCTCCAACTCTTCTTCTTCGTCGATTTTTGATTTGTCGACTTTTCCTTGGAGTCTAACCTGCTCCTTTTTTCTTTCAATTGAATTCTTCTTTCGTCGAAATTCTCGCTGTGCGTCTTCGTACTCCGAGACTCTATCGTCGATAGATTTCTTAATATCGTGCAACTTGGCCTCTAAGATAATTTTATCTTCTTCGCTTTCTGGAGCGCTGCGACGGAGTTCAGCCGATGATGCGGTGTCAATCGTGTTAAGCCGCCGCTGTTTACGATCTTTCTCGTCCAGCTCCTTTTCAAGAAGTTCAACTTCTTCTTCGAGATTGTGAATCTCTTTCATCATCTGCAGTTCTATTTCATTCTGTTTTCGGACAGTAGAAACTGATGATGAACTTGCCATGCTTCTTCTGCTGGAGGTTGAAGCTTCGTCAGATTTCTTTCGTTGAATGACAGATTTAATCTCTTTACCGGTTGCCTTTGGCGTCTTACTGGAAGTCCCTTTGATGGATACTTTCTTCGTAACCTCTGTTGCTGAGATTCCAAGCCGTTCAAGAGGATTCTTCTTACGGTGTGGTCTACCGCTTTCTGTCGTTTCATTCATAATGAAATACGACGGAAACTCAGCAAAAACTTTGATTCAATGAACAAATCGAAGAATCTCAAACAAATGTCGATTAACTTCACTTTCAACAATGAACTTTAATCCACGTACTGTCAATACGGTTGGGAAAGGACCATGTAAAAATCCTAACACAAATCGTGTCCACAGGTTTGTAAGGCCTTTACGAAAAGTGTCTAGGAGGGCTGACTGCCCTATTGCATAAGCTCAGGTTTTCAATGAGAGAGATAGCCGATCTAGCTCTGTTTATGCTTTGTTCAATTAGAGAGTTAATGATTTGTCGAATCGAAGAGTTTTAAATTAAAGTGTTGTAGTTTTAATGAGTCCAAATACTGAATTTTACAACACGTACAAAATGCCAATTACAAATATTAAAAATGGAAAATTGGGCTAAGAAGTGAATCCCTTGAAAGATAGAAAGAGACTGGTGAAAAACATATCACACACATGAAAGACTGGATTTGGAATTCCTCCTCTTTGACATACAGTTCACCTTGACAAAACTCCCATATTACACGTCACATATAAGTATAATTCATATATATAATACATACAAAGGTTGAGTTCAAGGCTAAAATGAACAGAAAATACTCCCTAAACTGGAGACAGACGAATTATTTAAATAATCTTTGAACTTTATCTTATCTCTATCTCTACTACTCTGTCTGTCTGGATGATGCGATAGTGGGCTCGAGCAACACCGGTACCTGGGTCTGATATACGTTCTTAACCCCTCTACCGGGGTCTAATATACGTTATTAACCCCGGTACCGGGGTCTGATATACGTTCTTAACCCCGGTACCGGGGTCTGATATACGTTCTTAACCCCAGTACCGGGGTCTGATATACGTTCTTAACCCCGGTACCGGGGTCTGATATACGTTCTTAAACCCGGTACCGGAGTCTGATATACGTTCTTAATCCCGGTTCCGGGGTCTGATATACGTTCTTAACCCGTGTACCGGGGTCAGATATATGTTGTTAACCCCGCTACCGGGGTCCGATATACGTTCTTAACCCCGGTACCGGGGTCTGATATACGTTCTTAAACCCGGTACCGGAGTCTGATATACGTTCTTAATCCCGGTTCCGGGGTCTGATATACGTTCTTAACCCACGGTACAGGGGTCTGATATACGTTGTTAACCCCAGTACCAAGGTCGGATATACGTTCTTAACCCCGGTACCGGGGTCTAATATACGTTTTTACCCCGGTACCGGGGTCTAATATAAGTTTTTACCATGGTACCGGGGTCTGATATACGTTCTTAACACCGGTACAGGGGTCTGATATACGTTCTTAATCCCAGTACAGGGGTCTTATATACTTATATACGTTCTTAACCCCGGTACACAGGTCTGTTATACGTTTTTGACCCCGGTACCGGGGTCCGATATACGTTCTTAACACCGGAACCGGGGTCTGATATACGTTCTTTACCCCGGTACAGGGGTCTTATATACCTTGTTAACTTGGGTACCGGGGTCTGATATGCGGTCTTAACCCCGGTACCGGGGTCTGTAATACGTCCTTAACCCCGGTACCGGGGTCCGATATACGTTCTTAACCCCGGTACACAGGTCAGTTATACGTTCTTAACCCCGGTACCGGGTCTGATATACGTTCTTAACCCCGGTACCGGGGTCTGATATACGGTCTTAACCCCGGTACCGGGGTCTAGTATACGTTCTTAACCCGGCACCGGGTTCTGATATACGTTCTTAACCCCGGTACCGGGGTCTGATATACGTTCTTAACCCCGGTAACGGGGTCTGATATACGTTCTTAACCCCGGTACCGGGGTCTGATATACGGTCTTAACCCCGGTACCGGGGTCTAGTATACGTTCTTAACCCGGCACCGGGTTCTGATATACGTTCTTAACCCCGGTGCCGGGATCTGATATACGTTTTTGACCCCGGTACTGGGGTCTGAGATACGTTCCAAACCCCAGTACCGGTGTCTGATATACGTTCTTAACCCCGGTGCCGGGGTCTGATATACGTTCTTAACCCCGGTGCCGGGGTCAGATATACGTTTTTGACCCCGGTACCTAGGTCTGATATACGTTCTTAACCCCGGTACCGGGGTCTGATATACGTTCTTAACCCCGGTAACGGGGTCTGATATACGTTCTTAACCCCGGTACCGGGGTCTGATATACGGTCTTAACCCCGGTACCGGGGTCTAGTATACGTTCTTAACCCGGCACCGGGTTCTGATATACGTTCTTAACCCCGGTGCCGGGATCTGATATACGTTTTTGACCCCGGTACTGGGGTCTGAGATACGTTCCAAACCCCAGTACCGGTGTCTGATATACGTTCTTAACCCCGGTGCCGGGGTCTGATATACGTTCTTAACCCCGGTGCCGGGGTCAGATATACGTTTTTGACCCCGGTACCTAGGTCTGATATACGTTCTTAACCCCGGTACCGGGGTCTGATATACGTTCTTAACCCCGGTGCCGGGGTCTAATATACGTTTTTAACCCCGGTAGCGGGGTCTGATATACGTTCTTAACCCCGGTACCGGGGTCTGTAATACGTGCTTAACCCCGGTACCGGGGTCTGATATACGTTCTTAACCCCAGTACCGGGGTCTGATATACGTTCTTAACCCCGGTACAGGAGTCTTATATACCTTGTTAACTTGGGTACCGGGGTCTGATATACGTTCTTAACCCCGGTACCGGGGTCTAATATACGTTTTTAACCCCGGTAACGGTGTCAAATATACGTTCTAAACCCCGGCACCGGGGTCTAATATACGTTCTTAACCCCGGTACCGGGGTCTGATATACGTTCTTAACCCCGGAGTCGGGGTCTGATATACGTTCTTTAACCCGGTACATGGGTCTGAGATACGTTCCAAACCCCAGTACCGGTGTCTGATATACGTTCTTAACCCCGGTACCGGGGTCTGATATACGTTCTTAACCCCGGTACCGGGGTCTGATATACGTTCTTAAACCCGGTACCGGAGTCTGATATACGTTCTTAATCCCGGTTCCGGGGTCTGATATACGTTCTTAACCCCGGTACACAGGTCAGTTATACGTTCTTAACCCCGGTAC
>CAJQTU010000137.1:0-19765 GCA_906901685.1 Desoria tigrina
AACTATTCTTTGCTTGGAGAAATTAGTTGTTTGCTTGGAGGAACTATTCTTTGCTTGGAGAAATTAGTTGTTTGCTTGGAGGAACTATTCTTTGCTTGGAGAAATTAGTTGTTTGCTTGGAGGAACTATTCTTTGCTTGGAGAAATTAGTTGTTTGCTTGGAGGAACTATTCTTTGCTTGGAGAAATTAGTTGTTTGCTTGGAGGAACTATTCTTTGCTTGGAGAAATTAGTTGTTTGCTTGGAGGAACTATTCTTTGCTTGGAGAAATTAGTTGTTTGCTTGGAGGAACTATTCTTTGCTTGGAGAAATTAGTTGTTTGCTTGGAGGAACTATTCTTTGCTTGGAGAAATTAGTTGTTTGCTTGGAGGAACTATTCTTTGCTTGGAGAAATTAGTTGTTTGCTTGGAGGAACTATTCTTTGCTTGGAGAAATTAGTTGTTTGCTTGGAGGAACTATTCTTTGCTTGGAGAAATTAGTTGTTTGCTTGGAGGAACTATTCTTTGCTTGGAGAAATTAGTTGTTTGCTTGGAGGAACTATTCTTTGCTTGGAGAAATTAGTTGTTTGCTTGGAGGAACTATTCTTTGCTTGGAGAAATTAGTTGTTTGCTTGGAGGAACTATTCTTTGCTTGGAGAAATTAGTTGTTTGCTTGGAGGAACTATTCTTTGCTTGGAGAAATTAGTTGTTTGCTTGGAGGAACTATTCTTTGCTTGGAGAAATTAGTTGTTTGCTTGGAGGAACTATTCTTTGCTTGGAGAAATTAGTTGTTTGCTTGGAGGAACTATTCTTTGCTTGGAGAAATTAGTTGTTTGCTTGGAGGAACTATTCTTTGCTTGGAGAAATTAGTTGTTTGCTTGGAGGAACTATTCTTTGCTTGGAGAAATTAGTTGTTTGCTTGGAGGAACTATTCTTTGCTTGGAGAAATTAGTTGTTTGCTTGGAGGAACTATTCTTTGCTTGGAGAAATTAGTTGTTTGCTTGGAGGAACTATTCTTTGCTTGGAGAAATTAGTTGTTTGCTTGGAGGAACTATTCTTTGCTTGGAGAAATTAGTTGTTTGCTTGGAGGAACTATTCTTTGCTTGGAGAAATTAGTTGTTTGCTTGGAGGAACTATTCTTTGCTTGGAGAAATTAGTTGTTTGCTTGGAGGAACTATTCTTTGCTTGGAGAAATTAGTTGTTTGCTTGGAGGAACTATTCTTTGCTTGGAGAAATTAGTTGTTTGCTTGGAGGAACTATTCTTTGCTTGGAGAAATTAGTTGTTTGCTTGGAGGAACTATTCTTTGCTTGGAGAAATTAGTTGTTTGCTTGGAGGAACTATTCTTTGCTTGGAGAAATTAGTTGTTTGCTTGGAGGAACTATTCTTTGCTTGGAGAAATTAGTTGTTTGCTTGGAGGAACTATTCTTTGCTTGGAGAAATTAGTTGTTTGCTTGGAGGAACTATTCTTTGCTTGGAGAAATTAGTTGTTTGCTTGGAGGAACTATTCTTTGCTTGGAGAAATTAGTTGTTTGCTTGGAGGAACTATTCTTTGCTTGGAGAAATTAGTTGTTTGCTTGGAGGAACTATTCTTTGCTTGGAGAAATTAGTTGTTTGCTTGGAGGAACTATTCTTTGCTTGGAGAAATTAGTTGTTTGCTTGGAGGAACTATTCTTTGCTTGGAGAAATTAGTTGTTTGCTTGGAGGAACTATTCTTTGCTTGGAGAAATTAGTTGTTTGCTTGGAGGAACTATTCTTTGCTTGGAGAAATTAGTTGTTTGCTTGGAGGAACTATTCTTTGCTTGGAGAAATTAGTTGTTTGCTTGGAGGAACTATTCTTTGCTTGGAGAAATTAATTGTTTGCTTGGAGGAACTATTCTTTGCTTGGAGAAATTAGTTGTTTGCTTGGAGGAACTATTCTTTGCTTGGAGAAATTAGTTGTTTGCTTGGAGGAACTATTCTTTGCTTGGAGAAATTAGTTGTTTGCTTGGAGGAACTATTCTTTGCTTGGAGAAGTTAGTTGTTTGCTTGGAGGAACTATTCTTTGCTTGGAGAAATTAATTTTTTGCTTGGAAGAACTATTCTTTGCTTGGAAAAATTAGTTGTTTGCTTGGAGGAACTATTCTTTGCTTGGAGAAATTAGTTGTTTGCTTGGAGGAACTATTCTTTGCTTGGAGAAATTAGTTGTTTGCTTGGAGGAACTATTCTTTGCTTGGAGAAATTAGTTGTTTGCTTGGAGGAACTATTCTTTGCTTGGAGAAATTAGTTGTTTGCTTGGAGGAACTATTCTTTGCTTGGAGAAATTAGTTGTTTGCTTGGAGGAACTATTCTTTGCTTGGAGAAATTAGTTGTTTGCTTGGAGGAACTATTCTTTGCTTGGAGAAATTAGTTGTTTGCTTGGAGGAACTATTCTTTGCTTGGAGAAATTAGTTGTTTGCTTGGAGGAACTATTCTTTGCTTGGAGAAATTAGTTGTTTGCTTGGAGGAACTATTCTTTGCTTGGAGAAATTAGTTGTTTGCTTGGAGGAACTATTCTTTGCTTGGAGAAATTAGTTGTTTGCTTGGAGGAACTATTCTTTGCTTGGAGAAATTAGTTGTTTGCTTGGAGGAACTATTCTTTGCTTGGAGAAATTAGTTGTTTGCTTGGAGGAACTATTCTTTGCTTGGAGAAATTAGTTGTTTGCTTGGAGGAACTATTCTTTGCTTGGAGAAATTAGTTGTTTGCTTGGAGGAACTATTCTTTGCTTGGAGAAATTAGTTGTTTGCTTGGAGGAACTATTCTTTGCTTGGAGAAATTAGTTGTTTGCTTGGAGGAACTATTCTTTGCTTGGAGAAATTAGTTGTTTGCTTGGAGAAACTATTCTTTGCTTGGAGAAATTAGTTGTTTGCTTGGAGAAACTATTCTTTGCTTGGAGAAATTAGTTGTTTGCTTGGAGGAACTATTCTTTGCTTGGAGAAATTAGTTGTTTGCTTGGAGGAACTATTCTTTGCTTGGAGAAATTAGTTGTTTGCTTGGAGGAACTATTCTTTGCTTGGAGAAATTAGTTGTTTGCTTGGAGGAACTATTCTTTGCTTGGAGAAATTAGTTGTTTGCTTGGAGGAACTATTCTTTGCTTGGAGAAATTAGTTGTTTGCTTGGAGGAACTATTCTTTGCTTGGAGAAATTAGTTGTTTGCTTGGAGGAACTATTCTTTGCTTGGAGAAATTAGTTGTTTGCTTGGAGGAACTATTCTTTGCTTGGAGAAATTAGTTGTTTGCTTGGAGGAACTATTCTTTGCTTGGAGAAATTAGTTGTTTGCTTGGAGGAACTATTCTTTGCTTGGAGAAATTAGTTGTTTGCTTGGAGGAACTATTCTTTGCTTGGAGAAATTAGTTGTTTGCTTGGAGGAACTATTCTTTGCTTGGAGAAATTAGTTGTTTGCTTGGAGGAACTATTGTGGTAAAAACGACTTGTGCCTCGGTTCGATGTATTGCATAGACTAATTTATTGATTCATGTGTAAATTATTATATAGACAACAAAGTTAAGGTTAAGTCTAAAAGTAGAAACTAGTCCACATACATGGACAGCCATACATCCTGTCATAAACCTTGTTCCCCAAATACCAAAGACAAATAGTTCCTTGAGGACAAGGAGAGATAAAATAGCTCCATGAGCAATACAAGAGAAACGCATGGAATGCGTCAAGTCAGCATCAGCATAAACATAATGAGAATAACTGATCCGATGTAAAAATGCAATCCACTGTTGTCATCAACTCCTTCGTTGTTGAAGTTTGGATGGTTATCTTTTAAAGGGTCTTCCATCAGTTTCTTGTAGTCCACACGGGGGTTTATCAGCATGTTCGCGTGCATTGTGAACAGGGAGTCTGGTCCATTTTGGTGCTCTAGTTGAACAGTTGTCCCGGTGTACTTCTTTCCATTTATCTCGAACGATGCCATAAGCGGAATTATGAAGACTGTGTCCGGGCAGGCTTGCATCTTTCCAGAGATCGTGATATTATTACCCGGGCAATAAATGTTCAATGATCCATGATGTGGCTTAATCTGGATGTAATCCTCCACATTTCGGTCCTCTTTTGGATAACAATGGGTGACAGAAAAATGAGAGTTCTTCTTGTAAATTGTCTGGTTTAAGCAATGTTCTGACGGAGAGAGAACGATGTCGTAAAGATGATTACGCTTAATATTCCAGGCAAATGGGCATCCTTCCTTATTTGATAGAATGGCATTCTTCGGCCCGGTGTATTCCAATTTGCAAGTCCGGTTGTTCTTCTCCACCACCAGATCGAACGGGTCCTCCTCTACGAATGTTACATCTGGGTTGACCACAGGGATGTCCATATCCATGAACAAGTTCTTCCTGTCAGGACTGAGATTGCATTTTCTGGCTGACGCCAATTCAATTTTGCAGTTTGTTCCACACACATCAGTGATATTCAGATAGTCCAGTAATCCAGGGTAAACTTGTTTGTTCTTCCACTTCCGGTCAGCCTCTCGGATGATTTGTTTTCCGATCACGAGTCGGGAAGTAATGTATGAAATGGCATAGTTCATGGATGGCCCCTTCATCTTCGTTTCGTGAAAGTCGCCATTCAGTCTCTCTAACTCCATAACTATGGTGTTGACATCATGTCTCATTTTATTCACAGCAACCTGTGTGTAATTTGTTTGCTGGTTCAGAAACTTGATCTTCTTTCGTTGTAGATCCAGGGTTTCTGCTTGGCTTTGCAAGTCAACTCTGTTTACAGCTGCCATCGCCACTCCTGTAACTCCAAGTCCAACTACTGCAATAACCCCCACTATTATAAGACCAGTGATGATGAATCGCTTTACTCTATCAAGTTTGGTCACACCGTAATGATGATCTCCGGGGTAGTTATTGTTGTAGAGGATGGGACACATTTTTTCGATTTCGGTTAGAAAGTATTCCTCGTATACTTCTTCGCATTTGATTCTCGTCGAATTCACCAAATCCTTATGTACTGTGTCCACCGTCAGCAGACTGCATGGGCTGATCATCTGAATTCGGATTCTTGCTTGCTTGAATCCAGAAATTACAGGCACATTGGTTCCTCTCCAAAAAACAGGCTGAGAGTTCTTCACGTTTGTTGCAGCTGAATTGCTAAGGCAGAAAAACATCATCATCATCATCGTCCACATCGAGTTGAACTTCATTCCTGAATTCCCAGGTTTAATAGACTGGGCTGAATCGGTTGATTTTAACTGGGTTGAATCCGATGATGACAACCCCAGCTTTTCTTTCATTTCCTTGTGCTTAGTCTTCCCCAGGGGCTTGGTAAATATGTCAGCTGCTTGTTCCTGGGTCGGGACATAAAGAATGTCCAAGTGCCTATTTTCTACTAGTTCTCGGGCATAATGATATCGAACGTCGATATGCTTCGATCTCTTGTGGAATTCCGGGTTCTCCACAAGTCGGATGGCACTAGTATTGTCCACGTAAACGGGTGTTGCTGTCTCCTGTTTCAGTCCCAGTTCTTCCATGAATTTTCGGAGCCACATGGCCTCTTTGGCTCCAGCGCATAGGGCGATGTACTCTGCTTCGGTGGACGAGAGTGAAACGATCTCCTGCTTTTGGGAGCACCAGCTCACCAAAGAGTCGTCCAGAAAAAAGGCAAATCCTGTCGTGGACTTCCGGTCACACCGATCTCCAGCGTAGTCGCTGTCAGTGTATCCCAGGAGTGTCATTGGATTTTGGTCGTCTATCCTGTTGTAATATACTATTTTGACTTTCATAGTTCCTCTCAGGTAGCGAAGGACAGTCTTGGCGGCAGTCCAATGCTCCTGCCCATAGCAGTTTGTAAATTGGGACAGTTTGCTGACTGCAAATGAGATATCTGGTCGGGTAACTCGAGAGATGAACAGCAATGCTCCGATCAGCTCCCGATAAGGCAATCTGTCATCACAGATCTCAGCTTTCTCGAGGTGAAAGTCGGGCTGCATCGGGACGGATGATGGTTTACAGTCAATCATGTTGAATTTGCGAAGCAAGTCCCTAATCTGCCCCTCCTGAGTGAGTGTAATGAAATCATCTGTTTTTTCTAGTTCTATTCCAATGAACTTCTCGAGGACCTTCTCGTCGATCTCGAACTCGTCTCTTATATGGCTAAGAACGGTACTAGTTGATTCTGAAGTTTTTCCAATTATAAGACCGTCGTCCACGAACAGGGCCAGGGTAACTAGTCCTCCATCCATATATGTTGTAAAGACACAGGGGTCACTATGGGTTGGAACCATATTGATCTTTTCTAAGTGGCCCGCAAACTTTTTTCCCCATTGTCTGGGAGATTGCTTCAGCCCGTAAAGGCCTTTCTTCAGTAAGCATACATTCTCGGGGTTGTAATCCCCAAATCCTTGGGGAATCCTCATGTAGACGGTCTCCTCCAAATCTCCGTTCAGAAAAGCAGTCTTCACATCAAATTGTCGAATGTGAAGATTTTTGGCTGCGGCAATGGAAAGTAAAAGTCGGACTGACTCGTATCGGGCGACAGTGGAGAAAGTCTCATAATAGTCCACCGCGTACTCTTGACGGAATCCACGGATAACAAGACGTGCTTTATACTTGTCTACACTCCCGTCAGGTTTCTTTTTGATTTTAAATACCCATTTAGAATCGAGTACTTTCACCCCTGCCGGCTTCTTGACCACCTCCCATGTTCCCTTTTCTTCCAGGCTGGAAATCTCATCTGCTATGGCTTTCTCCCACAGGTTTGAATCTTCTCCGCTCACTGCATCCAAGTATGTTTTCGGTTCCTCCTGGATTCCTGAGAAGTGGGCAATGTACTTGTCTGGCTTTTTCAGCATTTCCCGATCTCTCAGGGTCTTCTTGGGAAGTTCAATAGTGGTTTTCTTACTATTATGTGGAACGGTAGCTTCATAGTTTCCTTGCGGAGTTTCAATTACGATGATGGTCTCATCTGCTTCATCCACTGGGGTATCCTCTTCATCTTCGTCCTCGTACTCGTCATCAGAGGCTATTGGTGTTGAAGTTTTTCTGGGATTAATATTAATCAGCCTCTTTTTTAATTGAAATTAGCCTCTTATTTTAATTGAAACAGCTTTGATTGACTTTAGCCTGCACCTTATTAAAAATTTAATTTAATTTAATTGACTTAGCCTCAAAAAATTTAAAATAGCCTCTTTGTATTTTTTTGCTATTAAAACCACAATTTATACAGTAAGTCACTTTATTCCCAGTAAAAATGAATGAAACAAAAATTAAAAACAATATTATTATAATTTATTCAACAATCAAAGCTTTTTTGCATAACGCCGGCCTTCCACGGCGTCGCTTTTGCCCTAAAGGAACATCAGTGCGCAATACACTCGTGTGTGGTTCCCAAAGACAGCTTGAAAAGCATTAGTGATGGATTCAGCACAGTCAGCAATCAAAATGTTAGGATGGTAACTTTCCCCAATCCCACTCTTCAGCAGATTAAAGACGCTTGTAAAATCTTCTTCTGCCTCTCCATACGTTAAGGCAATACCGATAGGGTGGAATTTTCTATTTTTATCCGATGTGCCTATAACGATGACGGGATACCCTTCCCAAACCAGCTTATATGTCGCGTCCGCGTGCAAAGTTGGACTTTTTGTTGCAAAGGAAAGGAGACGTTTTGTGGAAGCCATGATTCGGAACTGCTTTGTATTAAAATTAAAATCGGTCCCGATAATGTAAGGCTTATCCTCGTCGTTTGGAACGTTAGCAAGATTTGTGCAAGCAGCTAACATTTGGTTTAAAGATAAACACGGTGGGGCTTCCTTTTCACGTTGATAGGATAAAAAATTTACCACTTGGTCCCTCTTAGGGTCGTGTCCGTTTTTGCGTAATTCTGCAAGGATGACTTTTGGCGGTTTAACCTTCATTTCAGACGTGCTTATAATGGCTTTGACTTCAGCCGATAATCCATATGTTTTAACCACACACGTATGCTCTTTATTAGTAACAAAGATTTCGATAACTGTATGGTTTGTGACCTCGTCTCAGACATTTTCAAAATTAGTAAACGCAGTAAACTCATACAACTAACCAACTAAAAAAGAGAAGGGAGTTGGACATGCCAGCTCACCAAAATGAAAAATCCTTGTTAATTTGGTATGAAGAGGCTAATTTAAATTTTATGAGGCTAAGTCAATTTGAAAGTCAAATAAGGTGCAGGCTAAAGTTAATCAAAACTGTTTCAATTAAAATAAGAGGCTAATTTCAATTAAAAAAGAGGCCGATTAATTCTAACCCGTTTTTCTGGGAGTCGAGTTCCTTGATGAAGATGGAGAAGATTTAATGGTGCCAATTGGATCCGATGATTCAGTCTAATCTTCTTCGTCCTCTGCGTCCTCGGACCCGCTGTCTTCAAATTGGACGGTTTTTTCTCTTCTGGGCTCTTCTTTGGGAACTTCGTAGAAACTTACATTCCTTGCTGTGACGACTTTTCTTTTTTCGGAATCATAAAGTCGATACTGGCGAGAGAAGCTGTCATACCCAACCAGGGTACAGATCTTTGCTTTAGAATCCCAACCACGTCTAGTCTCCTTTGGAATCTGTTGATAGGCCTTGCATCCAAACACCCTGACATGGCTCAAGTCCGGCTTACGACGAAAAATCTTCTCAAAAGCGCTCATATCAGGAGATTGCTTATTTACCAACCTGTTGTGGATATAAACGGAGTTGCTGACAGCTTCGGCCCAAAGATAGTTAGGGGTACCAGACCTTTTTAACATAGACCGGGCTGTATCCTTAATAGTACGCATCTCTCGTTCAATTTTTCCATTACTTTCCGGACAGTAGGTACCGGTTGTCTCATGGATGATGCCTTCATCCTCCAGAAATAAATCCAGGTCATCGCAGACGAATTCTGTTCCACAATCGGATTTGAAAATCCTGACATTGGTGTTGGTTTGGTTTTTGATCAACTTTAGAAATTTTATGACCCTCTTCGGTGCTTCATTCTTGTGTTTTAAGAATGACACGTGCTTGAATCCAGTTGCCCCGTCTTTGAGTAGAAGAAAGTAATTGTAACCTCCAAGTGCCGTTGGCTTCATGGCACCACTCAGATCACCGTGAATTATTTCTCCAGGGTAGATTTTGCTGCTGGATTTTACTTTCGGAAATGGTTTCCTCGTCTCTTTTCCAAGATGACAGTCTTCACAATGGAAATCAGATTTTAGATCTTCTTCAGTAATTCCGGTTATAGCCCCCTTTTTCACCGAGTCCTTAATATACACGGGATTAACATGGGCCAAGCGATCATGCCATAATTTGGACTTGTTGATTTTGGACTGAAGGGAAAACATCATTTCCTTCTTGGGTCTGAACAGCATAACGTACCCACCATTTGACCACATTGCTTGTGGACCAGGTTCCCCGTTCTTGTAAAAGGTTGTCTTCTGATTTTCCCTAACTATCCGGAACCCTTTCTTGTCCATTTGCCCTTCTGAAAACAGGTTGACTGCACCTGGGATGTAATGAACATCTTTGATAATGCATGGTTGCCATTTACCTTGAATGTAGGCTTCAATCTCCACATCGCCCTTCCCTAAGGCCGATATTTCTTCGGTTGGAACCGATACTGGAATTGGAGTTTTGAACTTTTGATAATTATACAGCCAATCCATACGCCCTGTGAAGTGTCGGGAGGCCCCACTGTCACTATACCATAGCAATTCCTTGGTTGTCCCAGTCACTTCTGATTTAACCATAAACATGTGGCAGACTTGATCTTCTGCATCTTCATCGCAGTTCGTCTCAGCTTCCCCCTCTGAATCGGTAGTGGCTGGAACAAGTTCAAGATTCGTCTCAATTTTCCCAATGCCTCTGGATTTCACCATGAACATGTTACATTCTGGTGCACCTTCTTCGTTGTTCTTTTTCTCCTTTTGTCTATCCTTTTGTTGTTTTGGTTTACGACATTCCTTGGCAAAATGTCCCTCGATGCCACAGTTGTGACACTTTCCTTTTCGTCTTGGAGGTCTTGACTGTTGGCCATTTCCTGGATTACCTTGCTGCTGAGTATTGTTGCGATGTTGGTTTTTGTTATCTTTCCCGTTGTTGTTCCATTTCTTGGTATGATGGGCGTTGAACGCTGACATGGGGCTGTTGTCACCTCCTTGTCCGTCCTTTGTCAGATCATTTTCTTCATCTCGAAGCCTTGCATGAAGTCTCGTCATGGTTTGATCCGTGTCCTGAACACTAGCCCAGGCCTTTTTGAATGCCCCGTGTTTCTCATCCGAAAGTGCATTCACTATTCGAAAAACCAGTGCAGGTTCGGGTATGGTACAACCCATTTCATTTAGGCATTGGCCAAGACGAGAGATCTCCTCGTAGGCTGCAATGACGGACATCCCAGGTTCTATTTGGTAACTGTAGAATTTGTTGAGGACATGCTGTCTGTTCAGCATACTCGTATCTGCGTGGATTTGGGCTAGTTTATCCCAAATTGCTTTGGATGATTTGCAGTTGCATACATGAGTCATTTGATTTGGCTCAAGTAATGCAATCAGGATTGCTCCGGCTTCTTTGTCCCCTAAAACCCACTTTGCTTGGACATCAGCACCTGCACTAGGAGCTGGAACAAGCGTTGTGCCGTCCACATACCCCATGAGCTCTGCAGCTCCAAGTGCCCACGTAAGGGCAAACTTCCACTGAGTGTAGTTAGAGTCATTTAATTTCACAATATGGGAAGTTTCCACTTTCTTTCCCATTTTGTTTCAAAAGTATCTGCACAAGTTTACTGATCTTAAAGTTTTTAATTTCACTAGTTTTCTTTATTTTGAAAATCTCAGAGTAAGCCCTGACTGTCTTACTGGTTTTCCCTTAAAACTTTGGAAATTTAAAATCTTTTACACAACCACGTAATCTGCTACCATGTGGTAAAAACGACTTGTGCCTCGGTTCGATGTATTGCATAGACTAATTTATTGATTCATGTGTAAATTATTATATAGACAACAAAGTTAAGGTTAAGTCTAAAAGTAGAAACTAGTCCACATACATGGACAGCCATACATCCTGTCATAAACCTTGTTCCCCAAATACCAAAGACAAATAGTTCCTTGAGGACAAGGAGAGATAAAATAGCTCCATGAGCAATACAAGAGAAACGCATGGAATGCGTCAAGTCAGCATCAGCATTACGGAAAAGTAGATTACTTGTTAAAGAATTAATATACTATATATCATTTATCCAATAACTATTCTTTGCTTGGAGAAATTAGTTGTTTGCTTGAAGGAATTATTCTTTGCTTGGTGAAATTAGTTGTTTGCTTGGAGGAACTATTCTTTGCTTGGAGAAATTAGTTGTTTGCTTGGAGGAACTATTCTTTGCTTGGAGAAATTAGTTGTTTGCTTGGAGGAACTATTCTTTGCTTGGAGAAATTAGTTGTTTGCTTGGAGGAACTATTCTTTGCTTGGAGAAATTAGTTGTTTGCTTGGAGGAACTATTCTTTGCTTGGAGAAATTAGTTGTTTGCTTGGAGGAACTATTCTTTGCTTGGAGAAATTAGTTGTTTGCTTGGAGGAACTATTCTTTGCTTGGAGAAATTAGTTGTTTGCTTGGAGGAACTATTCTTTGCTTGGAGAAATTAGTTGTTTGCTTGGAGGAACTATTCTTTGCTTGGAGAAATTAGTTGTTTGCTTGGAGGAACTATTCTTTGCTTGGAGAAATTAGTTGTTTGCTTGGAGGAACTATTCTTTGCTTGGAGAAATTAGTTGTTTGCTTGGAGGAACTATTCTTTGCTTGGAGAAATTAGTTGTTTGCTTGGAGGAACTATTCTTTGCTTGGAGAAATTAGTTGTTTGCTTGGAGGAACTATTCTTTGCTTGGAGAAATTAGTTGTTTGCTTGGAGGAACTATTCTTTGCTTGGAGAAATTAGTTGTTTGCTTGGAGGAACTATTCTTTGCTTGGAGAAATTAGTTGTTTGCTTGGAGGAACTATTCTTTGCTTGGAGAAATTAGTTGTTTGCTTGGAGGAACTATTCTTTGCTTGGAGAAATTAGTTGTTTGCTTGGAGGAACTATTCTTTGCTTGGAGAAATTAGTTGTTTGCTTGGAGGAACTATTCTTTGCTTGGAGAAATTAGTTGTTTGCTTGGAGGAACTATTCTTTGCTTGGAGAAATTATTTGTTTGCTTGGAGGAACTATTCTTTGCTTGGAGAAATTAGTTGTTTGCTTGGAGGAACTATTCTTTGCTTGGAGAAATTAGTTGTTTGCTTGGAGGAACTATTCTTTGCTTGGAGAAATTAGTTGTTTGCTTGGAGGAACTATTCTTTGCTTGGAGAAATTAGTTGTTTGCTTGGAGGAACTATTCTTTGCTTGGAGAAATTAGTTGTTTGCTTGGAGGAACTATTCTTTGCTTGGAGAAATTAGTTGTTTGCTTGGAGGAACTATTCTTTGCTTGGAGAAATTAGTTGTTTGCTTGGAGGAACTATTCTTTGCTTGGAGAAATTAGTTGTTTGCTTGGAGGAACTATTCTTTGCTTGGAGAAATTAGTTGTTTGCTTGGAGGAATTATTCTTTGCTTGGAGAAATTAGTTGTTTGCTTGGAGGAACTATTCTTTGCTTGGAGAAATTAGTTGTTTGCTTGGAGGAACTATTCTTTGCTTGGAGAAATTAGTTGTTTGCTTGGAGGAACTATTCTTTGCTTGGAGAAATTAGTTGTTTGCTTGGAGGAACTATTCTTTGCTTGGAGAAATTAGTTGTTTGCTTGGAGGAACTATTCTTTGCTTGGAGAAATTAGTTGTTTGCTTGGAGGAACTATTCTTTGCTTGGAGAAATTAGTTGTTTGCTTGGAGGAACTATTCTTTGCTTGGAGAAATTAGTTGTTTGCTTGGAGGAACTATTCTTTGCTTGGAGAAATTAGTTGTTTGCTTGGAGGAACTATTCTTTGCTTGGAGAAATTAGTTGTTTGCTTGGAGGAACTATTCTTTGCTTGGAGAAATTAGTTGTTTGCTTGGAGGAACTATTCTTTGCTTGGAGAAATTAGTTGTTTGCTTGGAGGAACTATTCTTTGCTTGGAGAAATTAGTTGTTTGCTTGGAGGAACTATTCTTTGCTTGGAGAAATTAGTTGTTTGCTTGGAGGAACTATTCTTTGCTTGGAGAAATTAGTTGTTTGCTTGGAGGAACTATTCTTTGCTTGGAGAAATTAGTTGTTTGCTTGGAGGAACTATTCTTTGCTTGGAGAAATTAGTTGTTTGCTTGGAGGAACTATTCTTTGCTTGGAGAAATTAGTTGTTTGCTTGGAGGAACTATTCTTTGCTTGGAGAAATTAGTTGTTTGCTTGGAGGAACTATTCTTTGCTTGGAGAAATTAGTTGTTTGCTTGGAGGAACTATTCTTTGCTTGGAGAAATTAGTTGTTTGCTTGGAGGAACTATTCTTTGCTTGGAGAAATTAGTTGTTTGCTTGGAGGAACTATTCTTTGCTTGGAGAAATTAGTTGTTTGCTTGGAGGAACTATTCTTTGCTTGGAGAAATTAGTTGTTTGCTTGGAGGAACTATTCTTTGCTTGGAGAAATTAGTTGTTTGCTTGGAGGAACTATTCTTTGCTTGGAGAAATTAGTTGTTTGCTTGGAGGAACTATTCTTTGCTTGGAGAAATTAGTTGTTTGCTTGGAGGAACTATTCTTTGCTTGGAGAAATTAGTTGTTTGCTTGGAGGAACTATTCTTTGCTTGGAAAAATTAGTTGTTTGCTTGGAGGAACTATTCTTTGCTTGGAGAAATTAGTTGTTTGCTTGGAGGAACTATTCTTTGCTTGGAGAAATTAGTTGTTTGCTTGGAGGAACTATTCTTTGCTTGGAGAAATTAGTTGTTTGCTTGGAGGAACTATTCTTTGCTTGCAGAAATTGGTTGTTTGCTTGGAGGAACTATTCGTTGCTTGGAGAACTTAGTTGTTTGCTTGGAGGAACTATTCTTTGCTTGGAGAAATTAGTTGTTTGCTTGGAGGAACTATTCTTTGCTTGGAGAAATTAGTTGTTTGCTTGGAGGAACTATTCTTTGCTTGGAGAAATTAGTTGTTTGCTTGGAGGAACTATTCTTTGCTTGGAGAAATTGGTTGTTTGCTTGGAGGAACTATTCTTTGCTTGGAGAACTTAGTTGTTTGCTTGGAGGAACTATTCTTTGCTTGGAGAAATTAGTTGTTTGCTTGGAGGAACTATTCTTTGCTTGGAGAAATTAGTTGTTTGCTTGGAGGAACTATTCTTTGCTTGGAGAAATTAGTTGTTTGCTTGGAGGAACTATTCTTTGCTTGGAGAAATTAGTTGTTTGCTTGGAGGAACTATTCTTTGCTTGGAGAAATTAGTTGTTTGCTTGGAGGAACTATTCTTTGCTTGGAGAAATTAGTTGTTTGCTTGGAGGAACTATTCTTTGCTTGGAGAAATTAGTTGTTTGCTTGGAGGAACTATTCTTTGCTTGGAGAAATTAGTTGTTTGCTTGGAGGAACTATTCTTTGCTTGGAGAAATTAGTTGTTTGCTTGGAGGAACTATTCTTTGCTTGGAGAAATTAGTTGTTTGCTTGGAGGAACTATTCTTTGCTTGGAGAAATTAGTTGTTTGCTTGGAGGAACTATTCTTTGCTTGGAGAAATTAGTTGTTTGCTTGGAGGAACTATTCTTTGCTTGGAGAAATTAGTTGTTTGCTTGGAGGAACTATTCTTTGCTTGGAGAAATTAGTTGTTTGCTTGGAGGAACTATTCTTTGCTTGGAGAAATTAGTTGTTTGCTTGGAGGAACTATTCTTTGCTTGGAGAAATTAGTTGTTTGCTTGGAGGAACTATTCTTTGCTTGGAGAAATTAGTTGTTTGCTTGGAGGAACTATTCTTTGCTTGGAGAAATTAGTTGTTTGCTTGGAGGAACTATTCTTTGCTTGGAGAAATTAGTTGTTTGCTTGGAGGAACTATTCTTTGCTTGGAGAAATTAGTTGTTTGCTTGGAGGAACTATTCTTTGCTTGGAGAAATTAGTTGTTTGCTTGGAGGAACTATTCTTTGCTTGGAGAAATTAGTTGTTTGCTTGGAGGAACTATTCTTTGCTTGGAGAAATTAGTTGTTTGCTTGGAGGAACTATTCTTTGCTTGGAGAAATTAGTTGTTTGCTTGGAGGAACTATTCTTTGCTTGGAGAAATTAGTTGTTTGCTTGGAGGAACTATTCTTTGCTTGGAGAAATTAGTTGTTTGCTTGGAGGAACTATTCTTTGCTTGGAGAAATTAGTTGTTTGCTTGGAGGAACTATTCTTTGCTTGGAGAAATTAGTTGTTTGCTTGGAGGAACTATTCTTTGCTTGGAGAAATTAGTTGTTTGCTTGGAGGAACTATTCTTTGCTTGGAGAAATTAGTTGTTTGCTTGGAGGAACTATTCTTTGCTTGGAGAAATTAGTTGTTTGCTTGGAGGAACTATTCTTTGCTTGGAGAAATTAGTTGTTTGCTTGGAGGAACTATTCTTTGCTTGGAGAAATTAGTTGTTTGCTTGGAGGAACTATTCTTTGCTTGGAGAAATTAGTTGTTTGCTTGGAGGAACTATTCTTTGCTTGGAGAAATTAGTTGTTTGCTTGGAGGAACTATTCTTTGCTTGGAGAAATTAGTTGTTTGCTTGGAGGAACTATTCTTTGCTTGGAAAAATTAGTTGTTTGCTTGGAGGAACTATTCTTTGCTTGGAGAAATTAGTTGTTTGCTTGGAGGAACTATTCTTTGCTTGGAGAAATTAGTTGTTTGCTTGGAGGAACTATTCTTTGCTTGGAGAAATTAGTTGTTTGCTTGGAGGAACTATTCTTTGCTTGCAGAAATTGGTTGTTTGCTTGGAGGAACTATTCGTTGCTTGGAGAACTTAGTTGTTTGCTTGGAGGAACTATTCTTTGCTTGGAGAAATTAGTTGTTTGCTTGGAGGAACTATTCTTTGCTTGGAGAAATTAGTTGTTTGCTTGGAGGAACTATTCTTTGCTTGGAGAAATTAGTTGTTTGCTTGGAGGAACTATTCTTTGCTTGGAGAAATTGGTTGTTTGCTTGGAGGAACTATTCTTTGCTTGGAGAACTTAGTTGTTTGCTTGGAGGAACTATTCTTTGCTTGGAGAAATTAGTTGTTTGCTTGGAGGAACTATTCTTTGCTTGGAGAAATTAGTTGTTTGCTTGGAGGAACTATTCTTTGCTTGGAGAAATTAGTTGTTTGCTTGGAGGAACTATTCTTTGCTTGGAGAAATTAGTTGTTTGCTTGGAGGAACTATTCTTTGCTTGGAGAAATTAGTTGTTTGCTTGGAGGAACTATTCTTTGCTTGGAGAAATTAGTTGTTTGCTTGGAGGAACTATTCTTTGCTTGGAGAAATTAGTTGTTTGCTTGGAGGAACTATTCTTTGCTTGGAGAAATTAGTTGTTTGCTTGGAGGAACTATTCTTTGCTTGGAGAAATTAGTTGTTTGCTTGGAGGAACTATTCTTTGCTTGGAGAAATTAGTTGTTTGCTTGGAGGAACTATTCTTTGCTTGGAGAAATTAGTTGTTTGCTTGGAGGAACTATTCTTTGCTTGGAGAAATTAGTTGTTTGCTTGGAGGAACTATTCTTTGCTTGGAGAAATTAGTTGTTTGCTTGGAGGAACTATTCTTTGCTTGGAGAAATTAGTTGTTTGCTTGGAGGAACTATTCTTTGCTTGGAGAAATTAGTTGTTTGCTTGGAGGAACTATTCTTTGCTTGGAGAAATTAGTTGTTTGCTTGGAGGAACTATTCTTTGCTTGGAGAAATTAGTTGTTTGCTTGGAGGAACTATTCTTTGCTTGGAGAAATTAGTTGTTTGCTTGGAGGAACTATTCTTTGCTTGGAGAAATTAGTTGTTTGCTTGGAGGAACTATTCTTTGCTTGGAGAAATTAGTTGTTTGCTTGGAGGAACTATTCTTTGCTTGGAGAAATTAGTTGTTTGCTTGGAGGAACTATTCTTTGCTTGGAGAAATTAGTTGTTTGCTTGGAGGAACTATTCTTTGCTTGGAGAAATTAGTTGTTTGCTTGGAGGAACTATTCTTTGCTTGGAGAAATTAGTTGTTTGCTTGGAGGAACTATTCTTTGCTTGGAGAAATTAGTTGTTTGCTCGGAGGAACTATTCTTTGCTTGGAGAAATTAGTTGTTTGCTTGGAGGAACTATTCTTTGCTTGGAGAAATTAGTTGTTTGCTTGGAGGAACTATTCTTTGCTTGGAGAAATTAGTTGTTTGCTTGGAGGAACTATTCTTTGCTTGGAGAAATTAGTTGTTTGCTTGGAGGAACTATTCTTTGCTTGGAGAAATTAGTTGTTTGCTTGGAGGAACTATTCTTTGCTTGGAGAAATTAGTTGTTTGCTTGGAGGAACTATTCTTTGCTTGGAGAAATTAGTTGTTTGCTTGAAAGAACTATTCTTTGCTTGGAGAAATTAGTTGTTTGCTTGGAGGAACTATTCTTTGCTTGGAGAAATTAGTTGTTTGCTTGGAGGAACTATTCTTTGCTTGGAGAAATTAGTTGTTTGCTTGGAGGAACTATTCTTTGCTTGGAGAAATTAGTTGTTTGCTTGGAGGAACTATTCTTTGCTTGGAGAAATTAGTTGTTTGCTTGGAGGAACTATTCTTTGCTTGGAGAAATTAGTTGTTTGCTTGGAGGAACTATTCTTTGCTTGGAGAAATTAGTTGTTTGCTTGGAGGAACTATTCTTTGCTTGGAGAAATTAGTTGTTTGCTTGGAGGAACTATTCTTTGCTTGGAAAAATTAGTTGTTTGCTTGGAGGAACTATTCTTTGCTTGGAGAAATTAGTTGTTTGCTTGGAGGAACTATTCTTTGCTTGGAGAAATTAGTTGTTTGCTTGGAGGAACTATTCTTTGCTTGGAGAAATTAGTTGTTTGCTTGGAGGAACTATTCTTTGCTTGGAGAAATTAGTTGTTTGCTTGGAGGAACTATTCTTTGCTTGGAGAAATTAGTTGTTTGCTTGGAGGAACTATTCTTTGCTTGGAGAAATTAGTTGTTTGCTTGGAGGAACTATTCTTTGCTTGGAGAAATTAGTTGTTTGCTTGGAGGAACTATTCTTTGCTTGGAGAAATTAGTTGTTTGCTTGGAGGAACTATTCTTTGCTTGGAGAAATTAGTTGTTTGCTTGGAGGAACTATTCTTTGCTTGGAGAAATTAGTTGTTTGCTTGGAGGAACTATTCTTTGCTTGGAGAAATTAGTTGTTTGCTTGGAGGAACTATTCTTTGCTTGGAGAAATTAGTTGTTTGCTTGGAGGAACTATTCTTTGCTTGGAGAAATTAGTTGTTTGCTTGGAGGAACTATTCTTTGCTTGGAGAAATTAGTTGTTTGCTTGAAAGAACTATTCTTTGCTTGGAGAAATTAGTTGTTTGCTTGAAGGAACTATTCTTTGCTTGGAGAAATTAGTTGTTTGCTTGGAGGAACTATTCTTTGCTTGGAGAAATTAGTTGTTTGCTTGGAGGAACTATTCTTTGCTTGGAGAAATTAGTTGTTTGCTTGGAGGAACTATTCTTTGCTTGGAGAAATTAGTTGTTTGCTTGGAGGAACTATTCTTTGCTTGGAGAAATTAGTTGTTTGCTTGGAGGAACTATTCTTTGCTTGGAGAAATTAGTTGTTTGCTTGGAGGAACTATTCTTTGCTTGGAGAAATTAGTTGTTTGCTTGGAGGAACTATTCTTTGCTTGGAAAAATTAGTTGTTTGCTTGGAGGAACTATTCTTTGCTTGGAAAAATTAGTTGTTTGCTTGGAGGAACTATTCTTTGCTTGGAAAAATTAGTTGTTTGCTTGGAGGAACTATTCCTTGCTTGGAGAAATTAGTTGTTTGCTTGGAGGAACTATTCCTTGCTTGGAGAAATTAGTTGTTTGCTTGGAGGAACTATTCTTTGCTTGGAGAAATTAGTTGTTTGCTTGGAGGAACTATTCTTTGCTTGGAGAAATTAGTTGTTTGCTTGGAGGAACTATTCTTTGCTTGGAGAAATTAGTTGTTTGCTTGGAGGAACTATTCTTTGCTTGGAGAAATTAGTTGTTTGCTTGGAGGAACTATTCTTTGCTTGGAGAAATTAGTTGTTTGCTTGGAGGAACTATTCTTTGCTTGGAGAAATTAGTTGTTTGCTTGGAGGAACTATTCTTTGCTTGGAGAAATTAGTTGTTTGCTTGGAGGAACTATTCTTTGCTTGGAGAAATTAGTTGTTTGCTTGGAGGAACTATTCTTTGCTTGGAGAAATTAGTTGTTTGCTTGGAGGAACTATTCTTTGCTTGGAGAAATTAGTTGTTTGCTTGGAGGAACTATTCTTTGCTTGGAGAAATTAGTTGTTTGCTTGGAGGAACTATTCTTTGCTTGGAGAAATTAGTTGTTTGCTTGGAGGAACTATTCTTTGCTTGGAGAAATTAGTTGTTTGCTTGGAGGAACTATTCTTTGCTTGGAGAAATTAGTTGTTTGCTTGGAGGAACTATTCTTTGCTTGGAGAAATTAGTTGTTTGCTTGGAGGAACTATTCTTTGCTTGGAGAAATTAGTTGTTTGCTTGGAGGAACTATTCTTTGCTTGGAGAAATTAGTTGTTTGCTTGGAGGAACTATTCTTTGCTTGGAGAAATTAGTTGTTTGCTTGGAGGAACTATTCTTTGCTTGGAGAAATTAGTTGTTTGCTTGGAGGAACTATTCTTTGCTTGGGAGAAATTAGTTGTTTGCTTGGAGGAACTATTCTTTGCTTGGAGAAATTAGTTGTTTGCTTGGAGGAACTATTCTTGCTTGGAGAAATTAGTTGTTTGCTTGGAGGAACTATTCTTTGCTTGGAGAAATTAGTAGTTTGCTTGGAGGAACTATTCTTAGCTTGG
>CAJQTU010000138.1:0-19966 GCA_906901685.1 Desoria tigrina
GGTGGAAAGTGTTCGGGTGGGAAATGTCCGGTGGGAACTGTCTCCTTGAAAAACGACGGGCGGGAAGTGTCCGGGTGGGAAAACGCCGGGAATCAGAAGATTCATTTGTTAGACATATAGAAAATGTATGAATCACAGAGTGCAGGTGGAGATATACATAGTAAAGACATGTTTGGTGTTTGATTTAAAATTTTTTGCGGGCAGGGGGTGTGTCCAGTTTAGTCCAAATTCAAACTCACGCTGGTGCTAGGACCTAATGATGAAGTATTCGAAAAAAAGAATTGAAAAAGTTCAGCCGTTCAGGGTTAGAGAACGGACGTCGGACGGATAGACGGTGAAGTTAAAGGAATAAAATACCGAAGCTTTAGTTCTGACTCTGACATTTTTAGGTTTTCGGTTATTATCACTTAAAATACCTCTTTTTGAGTCACAACGCTTTAACGCTTGCAACTGCGGGATTCTAAGGATACTACGGGGATAGGATATCTCTTTTGGGAGCTTTAATAAGTAGTTATTACTGTTTCTGGCCTATACTAATATCCGGTACGTATAACGACAGCTATATGATATAGCAGTTACATGATATTGCCTATAAGAAACTTTGAACATGCATATGTTGGTCAGTTTTCAACCGATTTTTTTGAAATAAAAAAATTGTATAGTTTTTAATATACGAGAATTAATAAAAGGTTGTGCTAGCAGCAGGAGGGGCTTCCAAGAGATTGGTTTGGCGGACACGGATATTGATGTCCCGCGGAAACTTCAAAATTGTGGGAGGAACAGAAGAAGCTGTGGAGGCGGAAAACTTCGGAACGGAGTAGATGCCAGTTCTCTGAAGGTGTCTAAGACTGGTGGGAGGGCCAGCACGGCTCAGAAAACTCCTCATGAAGACTTGTCGAAGATCAATTGCCGGTGTTGGAGGAAGAGAAAGAAGTCAGCGTCAGAACAAGAGGTATGTGTGATTAGAGCTATATAATAGTGTATATGTGAGAAGTTTTAGTGCGTCGTTATATGGTCAACGAATGTAAGAGCGTCGGTTATAATTATTTTCTAGTTCGATTTTAAATAAGTTGTTTATGGTATAAAAATGTGGGAGAATGTTGAATCTCCAAGAAAATAGTTATAGGTAAAGTTCATAGTATTTAGAAAGTGCTTAGTTCGTCAGATCCAATCTTAGATCCGGTGTAAGATCCAGATTCAGATCCAGTGTAAGATCCACATCAAGATCCAACATCAGATCCAGATCCAGATCCAACATCAGATCCAGATCCAGATCCAACATCAGATCCAGTCTGAGATCCAACCTCAGATCCAGTCGACGATCCAACCTCAGATCCAGTCTGAGATCCAGTCGAAGATCCAACCTCAGATCCAGTCTGAGATCCAACCTAAGATCCAGTCTGAGATCCAACCTAAGATCCAGTCTGAGATCCAACCTAAGATCCAGTCTGAGATCCAGTCGAAGATCCAACCTCAGATCCAGTCTGAGATCCAGTCTAAGATCCAGTCGAAGATCCAGTCGAAGATCCAGTCGAAGATCCAACATCAGATCCCGTCTAAGATCCAGTCTCAGATCCAGTCTGAGATCCAGTCTAAGATCCACGTCAAGACCCAACATCAGATCCCGTCGAAGATCCAGTCTCAGATCCAGATCAAGATCCAAGTGTAAAAGTTAGGTTAGGTCAAAAGTTAAGTTAGGTTAAAGGAGTCAATAGCACAGATATGAGTAGAAATGCAATATACAAGATCTGCGTAGTAATAACAGTGTCTGGGTAATATGGTTGTGTGTATAAGTTTTAGAGGCTAAGAGTATTCAATGTAAGTACATGGTAACATAGTTTAAAGTAAGAATTTGGTATATAACCGTAATGTAATGAAAGATTGAAGTCACTTCCCATTTAGAATTGCTGCGTTTAACATCAATAAATAAGGTGCTCTCGTAAAGTTGTAACTACGTTTGTTGTCCTGTTTATTTCCAGCAGATACAGTCTCCGGCACGAGGAAGTCATAGCTTGTCATTATAGTAAGATATTGATAAGTCAGTAGTGTTTGGCAATTCGGACTCTCGGTGAGGACTAGGCAAGGTCGTATCGTACATACAGTTGCTTCGAATTCCAAGATCCCGTTTTCATCCGAACCCAGGTTCATCGACGTAGGAGATATAGCGTGACTCAGGTAGAGACATTTGCGTAGGAAATTGTGCGGCAAAGTTGAGTGTCGTGGAAAAGACTGTAGTGTCAGTGATTGCTTTTCACTAGACTTCAAAGTGTGATTGCCGCTACAAGCAATCTGGTGACCCCAAGAGTAGAAGAGTAGGGATTCTCCAAAACACGCAAGGTTCAAATACTACCGGGTAGGTAGATTCCCTGAACCAGTTCGAACGCGAACAGACAGATTCGTACTCGAACACCCATCCAAAAAACCGATGGAAAACCTTTAAAAACCTGTAAATTAATTGTGAAAAAACTGCATTAGCCAGATGCGGTTTTTTGCGGTTTTTGGATACTACAGACCCTGTTCTTTACAACGCAGCAAGTTTTTTTGGTTTTCTGTACGTTTAAACCCAAAAAACCGGTCAAGTCCCGTCACCCATCCAAAAAACCGATGGAAAACCTTTAAAAACCTGTAACTTAATTGTGAAAAAACCGTATTAGCTAGATGCGGTTTTTTGCGGTTTTTTGCGGTTTTTGGATACTACAGACCCTGTTCTTTACAACGCAGCAAGTTTTTTTTGGTTTTCTGTACGTTTAAACCCAAAAAAACCGGTCAAGTCCCGTCACCTATCCAAAAAACCGATGGAAAACCTTTAAAAACCTGTAACTTAATTGTGAAAAAACCGTATTAGCTAGATGCGGTTTTTTGCGGTTTTTAGATACTACAGACCCTGTTCTTTACAACGCAGCAAGGTTTTTTGGTTTTCTGTACGTTTAAACCCAAAAAACCGGTCAAGACCCGTCACCCATCCAAAAAACCGATGGAAAACCTTTAAAAACCTGTAAATTAATTGTGAAAAAACCGCATTAGCCAGGTGCGGTTTTTTGCGGTTTTTTGCGGTTTTTAGATACTACAGACCCTGTTCTTTACAACGCAGCAAGTTTTTTTGGTTTTCTGTACGTTTAAACCCAAAAAACCGGTCAAGTCCCGTCACCCATCCAAAAAACCGATGGAAAACGTTTAAAAACTTGTAAATTAATTGTGAAAAAACCGCATTAGCCAGGTGCGGTTTTTTGTTTTTTGCGGTTTTTAGATACTACAGACCCTGTTTTTTACAACGCAGCAAGGTTTTTTGGTTTTCTGTACGTTTAAACCCAAAAAACCGGTCAAGACCCGTCACCCATCCAAAAAACCGATGGAAAACCTTTAAAAACCTGTAAATTAATTGTGAAAAAACCGCATTAGCCAAGTGCGGTTTTTTGCGGTTTTTAGATACTACAGACCCTGTTCTTTACAACGCAGCAAGTTTTTTTGGTTTTCTGTACGTTTAAACCCAAAAAACCGGTCAAGTCCCGTCACCCATCCAAAAAACCGATGGAAAACCTTTAAAAACCTGTAAATTAATTGTGAAAAAACTGCATTAGCCAGATGCGGTTTTTTGCGGTTTTTGGATACTACAGACCCTGTTCTTTACAACGCAGCAAGTCTTTTTGGTTTTCTGTACGTGTAAACCCAAAAAACCGGTCAAGTCCCGTCACCCATCCAAAAAACCGATGGAAAACCTTTAAAAACCTGTAACTTAATTGTGAAAAAACCGTATTAGCTAGATGCGGTTTTTTGCGGTTTTTGGATACTACAGACCCTGTTCTTTACAACGCAGCAAGTTTTTTTTGGTTTTCTGTACGTTTAAACCCAAAAAACCGGTCAAGTCCCGTCACCCATCCAAAAAACCGATGGAAAACCTTTAAAAACCTGTAACTTAATTGTGAAAAAACCGTATTAGCTAGATGCGGTTTTTTGCGGTTTTTTGCGGTTTTTGGATACTACAGACCCTGTTCTTTACAACGCAGCAAGTTTTTTTGGTTTTCTGTACGTTTAAACCCAAAAAACCGGTCAAGTCCCGTCACCCATCCAAAAAACCGATGGAAAACCTTTAAAAACCTGTAAATTAATTGTGAAAAAACCGCATTAGCCAGGTGCGGTATTTTGCGGTTTTTTGCGGTTTTTAGATACTACAGACCCTGTTCTTTACAACGCAGCAAGTTTTTTTGGTTTTCTGTACGTTTAAACCCAAAAAACCGGTCAAGTCCCGTCACCCATCCAAAAAACCGATGGAAAACCTTTAAAAACCTGTAAATTAATTGTGAAAAAACCGCATTAGCCAGGTGCGGTTTTTTGCGGTTTTTTGCGGTTTTTAGATACTACAGACCCTGTTCTTTACAACGCAGCAAGTTTTTTTGGTTTTCTGTACGTTTAAACCCAAAAAACCGGTCAAGTCCCGTCACCCATCCAAAAAACCGATGGAAAACCTTTAAAAACCTGTAAATTAATTGTGAAAAAACTGCATTAGCCAGATGCGGTTTTTTGCGGTTTTTGGATACTACAGACCATGTTCTTTACAACGCAGCAAGTTTTCTTGGTTTTCTGTACGTTTAAACCCAAAAAACCGGTCAAGTCCCGTCACCCATCCAAAAAACCGATGGAAAACCTTTAAAAACCTGTAACTTAATTGTGAAAAACCGTATTAGCTAGATGCGGTTTTTTGCGGTTTTTTTGCGGTTTTTGGATACTACAGACCCTGTTCTTTACAACGCAGCAAGTTTTTTTGGTTTTCTGTACGTTTAAACCCAAAAAACCGGTCAAGTCCCGTCACCCATCCAAAAAACCGATGGAAAACCTTTAAAAACCTGTAACTTAATTGTGAAAAAACCGTATTAGCTAGATGCGGTTTTTTGCGGTTTTTTGCGGTTTTTGGATACTACAGACCCTGTTCTTTACAACGCAGCAAGTTTTTTTGGTTTTCTGTACGTTTAAACCCAAAAAACCGGTCAAGTCCCGTCACCCATCCAAAAAACCGATGGAAAACCTTTAAAACCCTGTAAATAATTGTGAAAAAACCGCATAAGCCAGATGCGGGTTTTTGCGGTTTTTTGCGGTTTTTGGATACTACAGAACCTGTTCTTTACAACGCAGCAAGTTTTTTTGATTTTCTGTACGTTTAAACAAAAAAAACCGGTCAAGTCCCGTCACCCATCCAAAAAACCGATGGAAAACCTTTAAAAACCTGTAAATTAATTGTGAAAAAAACTGCATTAGCCAGATGCGGTTTTTTGCGGTTTTTGGATACTACAGACCCTGTTCTTTACAACGCAGCAAGTTTTTTGGTTTTCTGTACGTTTAAACCCAAAAAACCGGTCAAGTCCCGTCACCCATCCAAAAAACCGATGGAAAACCTTTAAAAACCTGTAACTTAATTGTGAAAAAACCGTATTAGCTAGATGCGGTTTTTTGCGGTTTTTTGCGGTTTTTGGATACTACAGACCCTGTTCTTTACAACGCAGCAAGTTTTTTTGGTTTTCTGTACGTTTAAACCCAAAAAACCGGTCAAGTCCCGTCACCCATCCAAAAAACCGATGGAAAACCTTTAAAAACCTGTAAATAATTGTGAAATAAACTACAGCTAAAAAGAGACTTCTAAGTTGAGTCGCTCTCAAAAGAAGAAAACAAGAATAATCTTCAAGTTTTTTAAATACTTCTGTTTCTGAAACTACATTTGCCTCAATATGGGCCTCTCTCTCGTACCACTTTAAAATGTACCTTACTCTTAGATTTTATAGAATAACATCCTTTGCTATTCAAGTGATGAAGACAGACTAGTTTTTAAAGACATTTTCTAATAACGAATTTAAAATATTTCAGCCAAAGGTAATATGGTTCAAATAGTAAAAGTTACTAATGTTTAGTTCATAATTAAAAGTTTAGGAATTATTAGGCACTCTCTGGTAGTGAGGAAAACACAGGAAATGATCATAGTGTCTTTAACAATTAATTACATATTCATTGAAATATTTATGCAAGCCCAATACGAACACGTTCCCCCTACTTACCCTTAGATACATGTCAAAACGGATGGGATTTAAAAATAATAGGAGCGAAGTATCGGTTTTATGAAAATAATGAGTGGCCATATTACAGTGGATTTCTTCGATAGTTACCCGTCTTAAAACTACTAATCTAATTTTGTTACTGAACATCCTGTATATCGCTCTATCGTATGGTTTAATGCATCATCAGCACTAGAAAGGTGAGAAATGGAAAACTCTGAGATAAAACTACCTAAATTGATTGTTTTCGTTGTCCTTATCTCCAAAAGATTGAAATAGCGTACATCGTCATACCCAAAAGATTCGAAAACTCGATGATGAGCTAATGAGCTACACGCTTGTAGAAAGGCTGCATATATTGTAGTCTTAGTAGAATTCGGTTACATTTAAATTGTTTCATTTTGAAAATACATTTTCTGGGTTTATTTTATGAGTGGCGGACCCAACTCGTAGTTTAATCTTTTGAATATCTTGTTATACTATTTTGTATAAGGCAATGAAGTAAGCGAGCAATAACAGAACGATGGATCTATCGCACTGCTATTTTGTTGCTCTAACATGTTAATTTCCTATTTACTTTTGGATACAATCGGAAAAAATGCTGTAGTTTTAGGCCGTGGGTTAGGGCTGATATGGATGCCCTTGTCTGACCGTTATTCATGTCGCAGCGATAACTGCCAGGCCAAGTTCGAGGATGGTACAAATTGGTTGATTGGTTGACCTGTAGGGGTCATCCAAAGGTTATATTAAGGTATTATATGGGTATGAAATACATACAAATTTATGGGTATAAAATGAGGGGTATAGCCAACTGGCCCTTTATGGTTGCTTGGATAGGTTTTTAATTAAACCGTTAGTTGGTGGTTGCCCGCTTCACAAATTTGTATCTTTATAAAACACGGGCATTTTGGAGGAAATTGGGATATGCGTCTTAAACGATTCCTGTTAGTTATAGAACATCTTTGACATATATTTGAGACCACTGCTACTGACATCAGAGTGCGAAAGTGCAACCTGATGTTTTCAACACTTGGTTACACCCGCTACATCGGTTAATTAAAAGGTGCAAACCTTTTATAGTTTGCATTGGTTTGTCCGTCCGTGCTCTAACTAAGAAAGGCTCAAGTTGTTCAAATTGTTTTTTCGAATATGCAATTTATATGTTCTAACTCACGTTCAGTTCGAAGTTGGGTCATATCGGTCACACCCTTTGCGTTTTGCTAATCTACCACAATGTTAAAATAGCGCCACCACCATGTTATTTATTTACTTATAGTTATACCCTTACAAGGAGGTTATATTAGGATCACAGCATTAGTCGTTAAAAGTAGTAGTGAAGGGTAATTGTGGTCCGTTAGCACCGGCACGACGCACGTTCTCTAACACGTCGATTATGTGCACGACTTTACTTTATGGTTGGAGGAATCGGAGATTCCTTTACAAAACCGTGTCGTGGAATTTCACCCTTATTTGATGTGCGTTTAAACGGTTTATTATTATTAGGTATTTACAATGTCTCTTTCTGGATCGAGGCCCATATTGAGGCAAATGTAGTTTCAGAAACAGAAGTATTTAAAAAACTTGAAGATTATTCTTGTTTTCTTCTTTTGAGAGCGACTCAACTTAGAAGTCTCTTTTTAGCTGTAGTTTATTTAATTGTTTTAAGTGAAAGGGGCTTATTTAATATTCCGTTAGTATTTATATAATGGCATCAACTACTTTACAAAGTATTTTATTTCAATTTGAAGAGTATATGTACGCGGATCGCGGATATGTAAGAGGATCCAAATACAGGGGCCTTTTATTTAAAGACATACACAATAAATTCTTGTAATTAATGTAACGAAGTGTTGTAAACTTTAAGATGTAACGATGTGAAAAATAATTCATATGGTAGTAATATAAGTTTATAATGTTTAAGTGCATTCAGCCTAAATTATGATCTGCAGATCTCACAAAATAGTTATCTATAGACCATAAGTGAAATTTGAAAAACAAATTGAACATGGGAGGGATAGGGCGAAGAAAAGTGGGTGGGGCCTATATTAGGCTCTGCAGTTGTAGTAGAAAAGTTTTCCATAGCCTATGGTTGAAAAATGGAAAAAAATAACATGGATGGGATAGGTTTATATCTAGGTGGTGTAACTGATATAATGCTCTTGTTGTAACTATATGTATTGTAGTAGTAATGGTATCGATATATATAGTCTATCAGGAGAATTCCGAAATAATAATTTAACATTGGGGAGATAGGCCAACCCCAAGGGGGTGCAATTGATTGAAAACCCATTATTTGTCATGAGCTCAATACCATGTTTATAAAATCTAATTACCCCAGGTTAACCCGTTCAAGAGTTATGCATTATATTATAATGTGTTTGGGGGCGGGGGTTAATTTTATTTGAATTCGAAACAAATCGTTGTTGGAATCTCAAGTTGCCCCATTTGACGCGGGGGCACCCTTAGTGTGGG
Organism: Desoria tigrina; assembly: GCA_906901685.1. Taxonomy (NCBI): domain Eukaryota; kingdom Metazoa; phylum Arthropoda; class Collembola; order Entomobryomorpha; family Isotomidae; genus Desoria; species Desoria tigrina. Next base: position 8,511 of record CAJQTU010000138.1, read on the forward strand.
TGGGGGTGGTCCCGTGTCAATTGGGGCTGTCACAGGCATGTAGGAGTTATTTAGCATTGAAATCTCAAGTTGTCCCATCTGGTTCTGGCACACCCCAAGTGTGGGTGGGGGTGGTCCCGTGTCAATTGGGGCTGTCACAGGCATGTAGGAGTTATTTAGCATTGAAATCTCAAGTTGTCCCATCTGGTTCTGGCACACCCCAAGTGTGGGTGGGGGTGGTCCCGTGTAAATTGGGGCATTCACAGGCATGTAGGAGTCATTTAGCATTGAAATCTCAAGTTGCCCCATTTGATGCGGGCACACCCCCAGTGTGGGTGGGGGTTGGTCCCGTGCCAATTGGGGCCGTCACAGGCATGTAGGAGTCATTTAGCATTGAAATCTCATGTTGTCCCGTCTGGCGCGGGCACACACTAAGTGTGGGTGGGGGTGGTCCCGTGTCAATTGGGGCTGTCACAGGCATGTAGGAGTCATATAGCATTGAAATTTCAAGTTGCTTCGTTTGGTGCGGCCCACTTTCAGTGTGGGTGGAGGTGGTCACTTGTCAATTGGGGCTGTCACAGGCATGTAGGCGTCATTTAGCATTGAAATCTCAAGTTGCCCCATTTGGTGCGGCCACACCCCCAGTGTGGGTGGGGGTGGTCCCGTGTCAATTGGGGTTGTCACAGGCATGTAGGAGTCATTTAGCATTGAAATCTCAAGTTGCCCCATTTGGTGCAGGCACACCTCCAGTGTGGGTGGGGGTGGTCCCGTATGTGTTTGAGTATAGGATAGTATGAGTTGGATAGGTAGAAGATTCGGTGTCCGGCGTTTTCCCACCTGCGACATTTCCCACCCGGACACTTCCCGCCCAAAGCGGACACTTCCCACCCGGAAGTTTTTCACGAACAAAAACGGACATTTCCCACCCAATTTCGGCTGGCGGACAGTTCCCACCCGGACATTTCCCACCCAAACACAAAAAACAGCATTTTTGAATGACCCTTAGCTTGAAACTAAATCTTCCAAGCAAAGACATAACTAAATTCTCCAAGCAAAGACATAACTAAATTCCGGTTGGGTTGGTTAGGTTAGGTTGAGTTAGGTTAGGTTAGGTTAGGTTAGGTTAGGTTAACAACACAACCAGAGTTTAGTTCTGTATTGGCTTGGGAAATTTAGTTATGTCTTGGGTTGGGGAATTTAGTTATGTCTTGGCTTGGGGAATTTAGTTATGTCTTGGCTTGGGGAATTTAGTTATGTCTTGGGTTGGGGAATTTAGTTATGTCTTGGGTTGGGGAATTTAGTTATGTCTTGGGTTGGGGAATTTAGTTATGTCTTGGGTTGGGGAAATTAGTTATGTCTTGGGTTGGGGAATTTAGTTATGTCTTGGGTTGGGGAAATTAGTTATGTCTTGGGTTGGGGAATTTAGTTATGTCTTGTGTTGGGGAATTTAGTTATGTCTTGGCTTGGGGAATTTAGTTATGTCTTGGTTGGGGAATTTAGTTATGTCTTGTGTTGGGGAATTTAGTTATGTCTTGGTTTGGGAATTTAGTTATGTCTTGGCTTGGGGAATTTAGTTATGTCTTGGGTTGGGGAATTTAGTTATGTCTTGGGTTGGGGTCTTTGTGTTAGATTTTAAAGGGTCATACACAAATTCTTGGAATTCGGAGGCCTTTATAGGGTGGGAAGTGTCCGCTTTGGGTGGAAAGTGTTCGGGTGGGAAATGTCCGGGTGGGAACTGTCTCCTTGAAAAACGACGGGCGGGAAGTGTCCGGGTGGGAAAACGCCGGGAATCAGAAGATTCATTTGTTAGACATATAGAAAATGTATGAATCACAGAGTGCAGGTGGAGATATACATAGTAAAGACATGTTTGGTGTTTGATTTAAAATTTTTTGCGGGCAGGGGGTGTGTCCAGTTTAGTCCAAATTCAAACTCACGCTGGTGCTAGGACCTAATGATGAAGTATTCGAAAAAAAGAATTGAAAAAGTTCAGCCGTTCAGGGTTAGAGAACGGACGTCGGACGGATAGACGGTGAAGTTAAAGGAATAAAATACCGAAGCTTTAGTTCTGACTCTGACATTTTTAGTTTTTCGGTTATTATCACTTAAAATACCTCTTTTTGAGTCACAACGCTTTAACGCTTGCAACTGCGGGATTCTAAGGATACTACGGGGATAGGATATCTCTTTTGGGAGCTTTAATAAGTAGTTATTACTGTTTCTGGCCTATACTAATATCCGGTACTATAACGACAGCTATATGATATAGCAGTTACATGATATTGCCTATAAGGAAACTTTGAACATGCATATGTTGGTCAGTTTTCAACCGATTTTTTTGAAATAAAAAAATTGTATAGTTTTTAATATACGAGAATTAATAAAAGGTTGTGCTAGCAGCAGGAGGGGCTTCCAAGAGATTGGTTTGGCGGACACGGATATTGATGTCCCGCGGAAACTTCAAAATTGTGGGAGGAACAGAAGAAGCTGTGGAGGCGGAAAACTTCGGAACGGAGTAGATGCCAGTTCTCTGAAGGTGTCTAAGACTGGTGGGAGGGCCAGCACGGCTCAGAAAACTCCTCATGAAGACTTGTCGAAGATCAATTGCCGGTGTTGGAGGAAGAGAAAGAAGTCAGCGTCAGAACAAGAGGTATGTGTGATTAGAGCTATATAATAGTGTATATGTGAGAAGTTTTAGTGCGTCGTTATATGGTCAACGAATGTAAGAGCGTCGGTTATAATTATTTTCTAGTTCGATTTTAAATAAGTTGTTTATGGTATAAAAATGTGGGAGAATGTTGAATCTCCAAGAAAATAGTTATAGGTAAAGTTCATAGTATTTAGAAAGTGCTTAGTTCGTCAGATCCAATCTTAGATCCGGTGTAAGATCCAGATTCAGATCCAGTGTAAGATCCACATCAAGATCCAACATCAGATCCAGATCCAGATCCAACATCAGATCCAGATCCAGATCCAACATCAGATCCAGTCTGAGATCCAACCTCAGATCCAGTCGACGATCCAACCTCAGATCCAGTCTGAGATCCAGTCGAAGATCCAACCTCAGATCCAGTCTGAGATCCAACCTAAGATCCAGTCTGAGATCCAACCTAAGATCCAGTCTGAGATCCAACCTAAGATCCAGTCTGAGATCCAGTCGAAGATCCAACCTCAGATCCAGTCTGAGATCCAGTCTAAGATCCAGTCGAAGATCCAGTCGAAGATCCAGTCGAAGATCCAACATCAGATCCCGTCTAAGATCCAGTCTCAGATCCAGTCTGAGATCCAGTCTAAGATCCACGTCAAGACCCAACATCAGATCCCGTCGAAGATCCAGTCTCAGATCCAGATCAAGATCCAAGTGTAAAAGTTAGGTTAGGTCAAAAGTTAAGTTAGGTTAAAGGAGTCAATAGCACAGATATGAGTAGAAATGCAATATACAAGATCTGCGTAGTAATAACAGTGTCTGGGTAATATGGTTGTGTGTATAAGTTTTAGAGGCTAAGAGTATTCAATGTAAGTACATGGTAACATAGTTTAAAGTAAGAATTTGGTATATAACCGTAATGTAATGAAAGATTGAAGTCACTTCCCATTTAGAATTGCTGCGTTTAACATCAATAAATAAGGTGCTCTCGTAAAGTTGTAACTACGTTTGTTGTCCTGTTTATTTCCAGCAGATACAGTCTCCGGCACGAGGAAGTCATAGCTTGTCATTATAGTAAGATATTGATAAGTCAGTAGTGTTTGGCAATTCGGACTCTCGGTGAGGACTAGGCAAGGTCGTATCGTACATACAGTTGCTTCGAATTCCAAGATCCCGTTTTCATCCGAACCCAGGTTCATCGACGTAGGAGATATAGCGTGACTCAGGTAGAGACATTTGCGTAGGAAATTGTGCGGCAAAGTTGAGTGTCGTGGAAAAGACTGTAGTGTCAGTGATTGCTTTTCACTAGACTTCAAAGTGTGATTGCCGCTACAAGCAATCTGGTGACCCCAAGAGTAGAAGAGTAGGGATTCTCCAAAACACGCAAGGTTCAAATACTACCGGGTAGGTAGATTCCCTGAACCAGTTCGAACGCGAACAGACAGATTCGTACTCGAACACCCATCCAAAAAACCGATGGAAAACCTTTAAAAACCTGTAAATTAATTGTGAAAAAACTGCATTAGCCAGATGCGGTTTTTTGCGGTTTTTGGATACTACAGACCCTGTTCTTTACAACGCAGCAAGTTTTTTTGGTTTTCTGTACGTTTAAACCCAAAAAACCGGTCAAGTCCCGTCACCCATCCAAAAAACCGATGGAAAACCTTTAAAAACCTGTAACTTAATTGTGAAAAAACCGTATTAGCTAGATGCGGTTTTTTGCGGTTTTTTGCGGTTTTTGGATACTACAGACCCTGTTCTTTACAACGCAGCAAGTTTTTTTTGGTTTTCTGTACGTTTAAACCCAAAAAAACCGGTCAAGTCCCGTCACCTATCCAAAAAACCGATGGAAAACCTTTAAAAACCTGTAACTTAATTGTGAAAAAACCGTATTAGCTAGATGCGGTTTTTTGCGGTTTTTAGATACTACAGACCCTGTTCTTTACAACGCAGCAAGGTTTTTTGGTTTTCTGTACGTTTAAACCCAAAAAACCGGTCAAGACCCGTCACCCATCCAAAAAACCGATGGAAAACCTTTAAAAACCTGTAAATTAATTGTGAAAAAACCGCATTAGCCAGGTGCGGTTTTTTGCGGTTTTTTGCGGTTTTTAGATACTACAGACCCTGTTCTTTACAACGCAGCAAGTTTTTTTGGTTTTCTGTACGTTTAAACCCAAAAAACCGGTCAAGTCCCGTCACCCATCCAAAAAACCGATGGAAAACGTTTAAAAACTTGTAAATTAATTGTGAAAAAACCGCATTAGCCAGGTGCGGTTTTTTGTTTTTTGCGGTTTTTAGATACTACAGACCCTGTTTTTTACAACGCAGCAAGGTTTTTTGGTTTTCTGTACGTTTAAACCCAAAAAACCGGTCAAGACCCGTCACCCATCCAAAAAACCGATGGAAAACCTTTAAAAACCTGTAAATTAATTGTGAAAAAACCGCATTAGCCAAGTGCGGTTTTTTGCGGTTTTTAGATACTACAGACCCTGTTCTTTACAACGCAGCAAGTTTTTTTGGTTTTCTGTACGTTTAAACCCAAAAAACCGGTCAAGTCCCGTCACCCATCCAAAAAACCGATGGAAAACCTTTAAAAACCTGTAAATTAATTGTGAAAAAACTGCATTAGCCAGATGCGGTTTTTTGCGGTTTTTGGATACTACAGACCCTGTTCTTTACAACGCAGCAAGTCTTTTTGGTTTTCTGTACGTGTAAACCCAAAAAACCGGTCAAGTCCCGTCACCCATCCAAAAAACCGATGGAAAACCTTTAAAAACCTGTAACTTAATTGTGAAAAAACCGTATTAGCTAGATGCGGTTTTTTGCGGTTTTTGGATACTACAGACCCTGTTCTTTACAACGCAGCAAGTTTTTTTTGGTTTTCTGTACGTTTAAACCCAAAAAACCGGTCAAGTCCCGTCACCCATCCAAAAAACCGATGGAAAACCTTTAAAAACCTGTAACTTAATTGTGAAAAAACCGTATTAGCTAGATGCGGTTTTTTGCGGTTTTTTGCGGTTTTTGGATACTACAGACCCTGTTCTTTACAACGCAGCAAGTTTTTTTGGTTTTCTGTACGTTTAAACCCAAAAAACCGGTCAAGTCCCGTCACCCATCCAAAAAACCGATGGAAAACCTTTAAAAACCTGTAAATTAATTGTGAAAAAACCGCATTAGCCAGGTGCGGTATTTTGCGGTTTTTTGCGGTTTTTAGATACTACAGACCCTGTTCTTTACAACGCAGCAAGTTTTTTTGGTTTTCTGTACGTTTAAACCCAAAAAACCGGTCAAGTCCCGTCACCCATCCAAAAAACCGATGGAAAACCTTTAAAAACCTGTAAATTAATTGTGAAAAAACCGCATTAGCCAGGTGCGGTTTTTTGCGGTTTTTTGCGGTTTTTAGATACTACAGACCCTGTTCTTTACAACGCAGCAAGTTTTTTTGGTTTTCTGTACGTTTAAACCCAAAAAACCGGTCAAGTCCCGTCACCCATCCAAAAAACCGATGGAAAACCTTTAAAAACCTGTAAATTAATTGTGAAAAAACTGCATTAGCCAGATGCGGTTTTTTGCGGTTTTTGGATACTACAGACCATGTTCTTTACAACGCAGCAAGTTTTCTTGGTTTTCTGTACGTTTAAACCCAAAAAACCGGTCAAGTCCCGTCACCCATCCAAAAAACCGATGGAAAACCTTTAAAAACCTGTAACTTAATTGTGAAAAACCGTATTAGCTAGATGCGGTTTTTTGCGGTTTTTTTGCGGTTTTTGGATACTACAGACCCTGTTCTTTACAACGCAGCAAGTTTTTTTGGTTTTCTGTACGTTTAAACCCAAAAAACCGGTCAAGTCCCGTCACCCATCCAAAAAACCGATGGAAAACCTTTAAAAACCTGTAACTTAATTGTGAAAAAACCGTATTAGCTAGATGCGGTTTTTTGCGGTTTTTTGCGGTTTTTGGATACTACAGACCCTGTTCTTTACAACGCAGCAAGTTTTTTTGGTTTTCTGTACGTTTAAACCCAAAAAACCGGTCAAGTCCCGTCACCCATCCAAAAAACCGATGGAAAACCTTTAAAACCCTGTAAATAATTGTGAAAAAACCGCATAAGCCAGATGCGGGTTTTTGCGGTTTTTTGCGGTTTTTGGATACTACAGAACCTGTTCTTTACAACGCAGCAAGTTTTTTTGATTTTCTGTACGTTTAAACAAAAAAAACCGGTCAAGTCCCGTCACCCATCCAAAAAACCGATGGAAAACCTTTAAAAACCTGTAAATTAATTGTGAAAAAAACTGCATTAGCCAGATGCGGTTTTTTGCGGTTTTTGGATACTACAGACCCTGTTCTTTACAACGCAGCAAGTTTTTTGGTTTTCTGTACGTTTAAACCCAAAAAACCGGTCAAGTCCCGTCACCCATCCAAAAAACCGATGGAAAACCTTTAAAAACCTGTAACTTAATTGTGAAAAAACCGTATTAGCTAGATGCGGTTTTTTGCGGTTTTTTGCGGTTTTTGGATACTACAGACCCTGTTCTTTACAACGCAGCAAGTTTTTTTGGTTTTCTGTACGTTTAAACCCAAAAAACCGGTCAAGTCCCGTCACCCATCCAAAAAACCGATGGAAAACCTTTAAAAACCTGTAAATAATTGTGAAATAAACTACAGCTAAAAAGAGACTTCTAAGTTGAGTCGCTCTCAAAAGAAGAAAACAAGAATAATCTTCAAGTTTTTTAAATACTTCTGTTTCTGAAACTACATTTGCCTCAATATGGGCCTCTCTCTCGTACCACTTTAAAATGTACCTTACTCTTAGATTTTATAGAATAACATCCTTTGCTATTCAAGTGATGAAGACAGACTAGTTTTTAAAGACATTTTCTAATAACGAATTTAAAATATTTCAGCCAAAGGTAATATGGTTCAAATAGTAAAAGTTACTAATGTTTAGTTCATAATTAAAAGTTTAGGAATTATTAGGCACTCTCTGGTAGTGAGGAAAACACAGGAAATGATCATAGTGTCTTTAACAATTAATTACATATTCATTGAAATATTTATGCAAGCCCAATACGAACACGTTCCCCCTACTTACCCTTAGATACATGTCAAAACGGATGGGATTTAAAAATAATAGGAGCGAAGTATCGGTTTTATGAAAATAATGAGTGGCCATATTACAGTGGATTTCTTCGATAGTTACCCGTCTTAAAACTACTAATCTAATTTTGTTACTGAACATCCTGTATATCGCTCTATCGTATGGTTTAATGCATCATCAGCACTAGAAAGGTGAGAAATGGAAAACTCTGAGATAAAACTACCTAAATTGATTGTTTTCGTTGTCCTTATCTCCAAAAGATTGAAATAGCGTACATCGTCATACCCAAAAGATTCGAAAACTCGATGATGAGCTAATGAGCTACACGCTTGTAGAAAGGCTGCATATATTGTAGTCTTAGTAGAATTCGGTTACATTTAAATTGTTTCATTTTGAAAATACATTTTCTGGGTTTATTTTATGAGTGGCGGACCCAACTCGTAGTTTAATCTTTTGAATATCTTGTTATACTATTTTGTATAAGGCAATGAAGTAAGCGAGCAATAACAGAACGATGGATCTATCGCACTGCTATTTTGTTGCTCTAACATGTTAATTTCCTATTTACTTTTGGATACAATCGGAAAAAATGCTGTAGTTTTAGGCCGTGGGTTAGGGCTGATATGGATGCCCTTGTCTGACCGTTATTCATGTCGCAGCGATAACTGCCAGGCCAAGTTCGAGGATGGTACAAATTGGTTGATTGGTTGACCTGTAGGGGTCATCCAAAGGTTATATTAAGGTATTATATGGGTATGAAATACATACAAATTTATGGGTATAAAATGAGGGGTATAGCCAACTGGCCCTTTATGGTTGCTTGGATAGGTTTTTAATTAAACCGTTAGTTGGTGGTTGCCCGCTTCACAAATTTGTATCTTTATAAAACACGGGCATTTTGGAGGAAATTGGGATATGCGTCTTAAACGATTCCTGTTAGTTATAGAACATCTTTGACATATATTTGAGACCACTGCTACTGACATCAGAGTGCGAAAGTGCAACCTGATGTTTTCAACACTTGGTTACACCCGCTACATCGGTTAATTAAAAGGTGCAAACCTTTTATAGTTTGCATTGGTTTGTCCGTCCGTGCTCTAACTAAGAAAGGCTCAAGTTGTTCAAATTGTTTTTTCGAATATGCAATTTATATGTTCTAACTCACGTTCAGTTCGAAGTTGGGTCATATCGGTCACACCCTTTGCGTTTTGCTAATCTACCACAATGTTAAAATAGCGCCACCACCATGTTATTTATTTACTTATAGTTATACCCTTACAAGGAGGTTATATTAGGATCACAGCATTAGTCGTTAAAAGTAGTAGTGAAGGGTAATTGTGGTCCGTTAGCACCGGCACGACGCACGTTCTCTAACACGTCGATTATGTGCACGACTTTACTTTATGGTTGGAGGAATCGGAGATTCCTTTACAAAACCGTGTCGTGGAATTTCACCCTTATTTGATGTGCGTTTAAACGGTTTATTATTATTAGGTATTTACAATGTCTCTTTCTGGATCGAGGCCCATATTGAGGCAAATGTAGTTTCAGAAACAGAAGTATTTAAAAAACTTGAAGATTATTCTTGTTTTCTTCTTTTGAGAGCGACTCAACTTAGAAGTCTCTTTTTAGCTGTAGTTTATTTAATTGTTTTAAGTGAAAGGGGCTTATTTAATATTCCGTTAGTATTTATATAATGGCATCAACTACTTTACAAAGTATTTTATTTCAATTTGAAGAGTATATGTACGCGGATCGCGGATATGTAAGAGGATCCAAATACAGGGGCCTTTTATTTAAAGACATACACAATAAATTCTTGTAATTAATGTAACGAAGTGTTGTAAACTTTAAGATGTAACGATGTGAAAAATAATTCATATGGTAGTAATATAAGTTTATAATGTTTAAGTGCATTCAGCCTAAATTATGATCTGCAGATCTCACAAAATAGTTATCTATAGACCATAAGTGAAATTTGAAAAACAAATTGAACATGGGAGGGATAGGGCGAAGAAAAGTGGGTGGGGCCTATATTAGGCTCTGCAGTTGTAGTAGAAAAGTTTTCCATAGCCTATGGTTGAAAAATGGAAAAAAATAACATGGATGGGATAGGTTTATATCTAGGTGGTGTAACTGATATAATGCTCTTGTTGTAACTATATGTATTGTAGTAGTAATGGTATCGATATATATAGTCTATCAGGAGAATTCCGAAATAATAATTTAACATTGGGGAGATAGGCCAACCCCAAGGGGGTGCAATTGATTGAAAACCCATTATTTGTCATGAGCTCAATACCATGTTTATAAAATCTAATTACCCCAGGTTAACCCGTTCAAGAGTTATGCATTATATTATAATGTGTTTGGGGGCGGGGGTTAATTTTATTTGAATTCGAAACAAATCGTTGTTGGAATCTCAAGTTGCCCCATTTGACGCGGGGGCACCCTTAGTGTGGGTGGGGGTGGTCCCGTGTCAATTGGGGCTGTCACAGGCATGTAGGAGTTATTTAGCATTGAAATCTCAAGTTGTCCCATCTGGTTCTGGCACACCCCAAGTGTGGGTGGGGGTGGTCCCGTGTCAATTGGGGCTGTCACAGGCATGTAGGAGTTATTTAGCATTGAAATCTCAAGTTGTCCCATCTGGTTCTGGCACACCCCAAGTGTGGGTGGGGGTGGTCCCGTGTAAATTGGGGCATTCACAGGCATGTAGGAGTCATTTAGCATTGAAATCTCAAGTTGCCCCATTTGATGCGGGCACACCCCCAGTGTGGGTGGGGGTTGGTCCCGTGCCAATTGGGGCCGTCACAGGCATGTAGGAGTCATTTAGCATTGAAATCTCATGTTGTCCCGTCTGGCGCGGGCACACACTAAGTGTGGGTGGGGGTGGTCCCGTGTCAATTGGGGCTGTCACAGGCATGTAGGAGTCATATAGCATTGAAATTTCAAGTTGCTTCGTTTGGTGCGGCCCACTTTCAGTGTGGGTGGAGGTGGTCACTTGTCAATTGGGGCTGTCACAGGCATGTAGGCGTCATTTAGCATTGAAATCTCAAGTTGCCCCATTTGGTGCGGCCACACCCCCAGTGTGGGTGGGGGTGGTCCCGTGTCAATTGGGGTTGTCACAGGCATGTAGGAGTCATTTAGCATTGAAATCTCAAGTTGCCCCATTTGGTGCAGGCACACCTCCAGTGTGGGTGGGGGTGGTCCCGTATGTGTTTGAGTATAGGATAGTATGAGTTGGATAGGTAGAAGATTCGGTGTCCGGCGTTTTCCCACCTGCGACATTTCCCACCCGGACACTTCCCGCCCAAAGCGGACACTTCCCACCCGGAAGTTTTTCACGAACAAAAACGGACATTTCCCACCCAATTTCGGCTGGCGGACAGTTCCCACCCGGACATTTCCCACCCAAACACAAAAAACAGCATTTTTGAATGACCCTTAGCTTGAAACTAAATCTTCCAAGCAAAGACATAACTAAATTCTCCAAGCAAAGACATAACTAAATTCCGGTTGGGTTGGTTAGGTTAGGTTGAGTTAGGTTAGGTTAGGTTAGGTTAGGTTAGGTTAACAACACAACCAGAGTTTAGTTCTGTATTGGCTTGGGAAATTTAGTTATGTCTTGGGTTGGGGAATTTAGTTATGTCTTGGCTTGGGGAATTTAGTTATGTCTTGGCTTGGGGAATTTAGTTATGTCTTGGGTTGGGGAATTTAGTTATGTCTTGGGTT
>CAJQTU010000139.1:0-16886 GCA_906901685.1 Desoria tigrina
CCAAAAAACCGATGGAAAACCTTTAAAAACCTGTAAATTAATTGTGAAAAAACCGCATTAGCTAGATGCGGTTTTCTGAGGTTTTTTGCGGTTTTTTGCGGTTTTTGGATACTACGGACCCTGTTTTCTAAAACGCAGCAAGGTTTTTTGGTTTTCTGTACGTTTAAACCCAAAACACCGGTCAAGTCCCGTCACCCATCCAAAAAACCGATGGAAAACCTTTAAAAACCTGTAAATTAATTGTGAAAAAACCGCATTAGCTAGATGCGGTTTTCTGCGGTTTTTTGCGGTTTTTTGCGGTTTTTGGATACTACGGACCCTGTTTTCTAAAACGCAGCAAGTTTTTTTTGGTTTTCTGTACGTTTAAACCCAAAACACCGGTCAAGTCCCGTCACCCATCCAAAAAACCGATGGAAAACCTTTAAAAACCTGTAAATTAATTGTGAAAAAACCGCATTAGCCAGATGCGGTTTTTTGCGGTTTTTGGATACTACAGACCCTGTTCTTTACAACGCAGCAAGTTTTTTTTGGTTTTCTGTACGCTGAAACCCAAAAAACCGGTCAAGTCCCGTCACCCATCCAAAAAACCGATGGAAAACCTTTAAAAACCTGTAAATTAATTGTGAAAAAATCGCATTAGCCAGATGCGGTTTTTTGCGGTTTTTTGCGGTTTTTGGATACTACAGACCCTGTTTTCTAAAACGCAGCAAGGTTTTTTGGTTTTCTGTACGTTTAAACCCAAAACACCGGTCAAGTCCCGTCACCCATCCAAAAAACCGATGGAAAACCTTTAAAAACCTGTAAATTAATTGTGAAAAAACCGCATTAGCCAGATGCGGTTTTTTGCGGTTTTTGGATACTACAGACCCTGTTCTTTACAACGCAGCAAGTTTTTTTGGTTTTCTGTACGTTTAAACCCAAAAAACCGGTCAAGTCCCGTCACCCATCCAAAAAACCGATGGATAACCTTTAAAAACCTGTAAATTAATTGTGAAAAAACCGCATTAGCCAGATGCGGTTTTTTGCGGTTTTTTTTGCGGTTTTTTGCGGTTTTTGCATACTACAGACCCTGTTTTCTAAAACGCAGCAAGGTTTTTTGGTTTTCTGTACGTTTAAACCCAAAACACCGGTCAAGTCTCGTTACCCATCCAAAAAAACCGATGGAAAACCTTTAAAAACCTGTAAATTAATTGTGAAAAAACCGCATTAGCTAGATGCGGTTTTCTGCGGTTTTTTGCGGTTTTTTGCGGTTTTTGGATACTACGGACCCTGTTTTCTAAAGCGCAGCAAGGTTTTTTGGTATTCTGTACGTTTAAACCCAAAACACCGGTCAAGTCCCGTCACCCATCCAAAACACCGATGGAAAACCTTTAAAAACCTGTAAATTAATTGTGAAAAAACCGCATTAGCTAGATGCGGTTTTCTGCGGTTTTTTGCGGTTTTTGGATACTACGGACCCTGTTTTCTAAAACGCAGCAAGTTTTTTTGGTTTTCTGTACGTTTAAACCCAAAACACCGGTCAAGTCCCGTCACCCATCCAAAAAACCGATGGAAAACCTTTAAAACCTGTAAATTAATTGTGAAAAAACCGCATTAGCTAGATGCGGTTTTCTGAGGTTTTTTGCGGTTTTTGGATACTACGGATCCTGTTTTCTAAAACGCAGCAAGGTTTTTTGGTTTTCTGTAGGTTTAAACTTTAAAAACCGGTCAAGTCCCGTCACCTATCCAAAAAACCGATGGAAAACCTTTAAAAACCTCTAAATTAATTGTGAAAAAACCGCATTAGCCAGATGCGGTTTTTTGCGGTTTTTGGATATTACCACCTCGACTGGTTATTGTCCCGGCCGTGACGCAGAATGTAAGTTTTTTGTGGGTCGAGATATTTTGCTTCTCCTTCGCCCAAGTGGCCTTACTGTGCACTGGCCATTCGTTTCTCCGCTACACAGAGAATCCCAAGTTCGAGGCCGGGTTCCACCCTGTAGCTTTTTTGCTTTTTTTACATTCAAAATGTAAACAAAAGGCCCTCCTCTCCTCCAGCTGTAGTTTTTCATCACTCTTCATTCATACTGAATCTAAAAGTACATGATTTTGGTCGGAATTATGAATTATTTTGGTGGAGAGTCTGACTGTGTTACAATCGACCCGGTGCTGGATTACTAAGAAACCAAGGTACTTAATTGACTTGTTAATTAAACATTCAAGTCGACATCTTATCTCTATCCTATTCCTTACCTTACCAATTCCGACTGAACAATGAACAGTTCGGACGGACGACTTACTAATAATGGCTCAACTATTTCATATTGTGTATTGTATTTATTTTTTCACAGAAATTATTCCCATCGGGACAAAGTTAAGCCTCGATCATCGAAACGCTTGTATGGTCCCCTTTCAGCGCTTACTCCGTTCTTGACCCTTTGATTGACGCTTCTGGAGGCTCAACTTATTCGGAATTAAAGGCGCTGTATTGCTTACTATTTGCTACAAATGTTTTCATGATGTCAGGCGAGATAAGACTCGGTTTCTAATTAACTGGTATGCAAATTCAGTGAGTTATTCTGTTAAACTGATGAGATTTTTTCCAATAGTCATACTGTAGTCATGCAGCCGTCAAAGTCTACGATTGATGTTTTAATTTTCGTCGTGGCCTACGAAATTGGGTTTGAAACAAATTGTTACCACGTGTAGAGTAGATTAGCTTCGCTATTTAATTTATTTTATATTTTAGTTTATTAGACACCGGAAATCAATTTGTACTTGGGACCGAACCACAACGCAACGGGGATTTTTATTTCCAAGGACTTTAAACTAAATGATGACTTCTCAAAAAAATTATTTGCGAAATCAGAGGGATCGTAGAAATCAACAAGAATCGACATCCTAATTTGTTTGTCGTCGATAAATGTAAGACACTTCATTTATAATTCAAGTGCGTTGGGTTGAATCCGTAAAAATTAAATAATATGTTTCAATACGTAGTTTTTAATTTTTATTTGCAGACACGAGCGTGAGTGAAACGGAAGAGACCTTCAAGAAGTTTGTTCGGCGTGATGACATTGACATAATCCTGATTAGCCAAAGCGTAATCATCAAATTACATATACATGCATTGTATTTTTAAGCAGAGTTGTAATTAAACTCCTGATCCTTTCTCAAATTTAAATTTGAACAGATAACCGAGATGAGTGCACACGTAATTGATGGACATACGAATCCCGTTCCAGGAGTACTAGAAATCCCATCGGAAGATCATCCCTACGATCCGACCAAAGACTCTATACTTCGACGTGCCAGGGGCATGGTCAGCCCTGAAGAATTCCGATAAAATATCAGAATGGACTATCATTGAATTAATACTGTGCTGTCAATCGGAAATTAATTTGGAATGTCAAAGCTGGGCAAGAGATTGGTAAATTTCGACAAATCTTAGTTTAAATATTTTTTATTAAAATTAAAATAAAAACGAAGGCGTTTTTATGTTTTAAGGACCGAAATCTTCATTCTCGCCTTCTGCCCCGTCCTGCTCTTCATCTGCCCCATCCTGCTCTACTTCTGCCCCATCCTCTCCAATACCTCCAATGTTAAGGATCATCGACGTGATTCGTCGACCTTCGCGAAAAGCCGGTCCGATCCCCGGTGCCAAACTCTCCACCGCTGCAGTAGTAAAACCTGCAAAAAGTATAAACCGTTACGAATGCAGATAAAAAACCTATCCATGCAGCTATTACCGGCCCGTTGCATTATTCTCTGTGACGACAGAGGCTAGTGACGTCACCAGCTTGTCTGCCTAAAGACTAATGTTAAATTTCAAATCGATACTAGTCGCTCAATACTTAACCAATTTAGTTGAATTATTTTTATAAATTATTACAATAAAATACTCTTTTATTTGTCCAGAGGAATTTTTATATTGTTTTGTTTTAAAAAATTCGTAATTTTTATTATCTGTCGGTTATTATAACTTTATAACGTCACTAGCCTCTATCGTCTGCACATTGTAGGTTTAAAAAAGCACACTTACCCAAGAATAGTGCGCCAGCCGTGGCCAGCTGTCGTAACCGTCGGTGTCTTCTGGGACTGCGGGTGTTTCGAAGCCGAAGGCGGCGTATACGGCCGTCAAAGTAAACCGCTCGACCTGCGCGAATCCCTTCGCCGAATTGAGGGGAGACCGCCTCCCCAGCCGCGCATGCAGCCCCAACACACATTGCTCCTAACATCATCCAAGATCCTTCACTCACAAAATCAACAACTAGTTGGGCCATGTTTTTTTTGTTTTACCCTTTTGACCTTTGACTAACCACAATCACGGACTATGTGGACAAAACGGCTGCGGCCAACGGTGAAATGTCGAAATACGATAGTAGGTACTAAAACCGATATGGATATGGACATGGAAATAACTACGGTCAGTATCCTCCAGGATACGGGGGCTACGGCGTAGGAGGTTACGGTGGGGGTACGCTGGGGCAAAATCACCTCCATACGGTTCTTGGAACACAAATTCACAACCGGGAATGAACAATCTCAATACTGGAGGATCCGGAACTGGAGCCAAGCCACCACCCGCTGCGGGCTGGAACGTTGTATCGTCCGGAAACATGAGATCCAGTTCTGGAAGCCAGACCAAAGCAGCTCCAGCTCTTCGTCTGGAGGAAGAAGTAGTGGTGCCAGTAGGGGTGGTAGTCAAGGGGGAGGAGGGCGCAAGGGTTCATTGTCTAAAATAACATTGTTGACTTGTTAAGAGATAGCCCAGTTAATTGTTGAATAATTCTATGCAAAATTTTCGAACATCGTTCTAAATCAAAGGTATGAATCTCGGTTTAATTTAGCTACATTATCCTAGTGGTATTTTTTAATCCAAGGCCCGGCTACAGATTATGCATATACAAGCATTTTAACATTTACATCACTCGTAAATACGTAGTGTATATTTTTAGGAAAGGGTGATTTTTGAAGGATTCAAGTACGTCATTTCATATTGTCGTAAGATTAGGAACTATTTTTTATTTAATGGTTTTGACATGGGAGAATTGAGTCAAGGGACTTCACAAACAGAATAATATGAAGGCAGAGGTTGAAACTGGTTTATTATCTTAAAAATAAGTTAATTCTATTAGCATAGCATACAGATTAGGAAGAGCAGAACAGTCTCACAATAATTTCTTGTACTAAAGACGCCAATATTCAGATGGGATGACAACTTTATAATTGAAACAATGAAAAACCAAATTATTGATTAGTCGTATTATTATTTATATTCAAAGGGTTAATGAGTAATTATTGAAATTTGATATTAAATCTAAATTAAATTAGTTAACTTTTACAATGACAATATCCAATCAGTTCATTCATACTATAATATAATTTCATAAAATCAAGTCATCAAATTTAGGTTGAATATTTTGTTTGCAGTATAATTGTTGAATCTACCCATGACAGTTATGTAATTAACCATTCAGTTGAATACCCATTTGGCCAGAGCTCTAAAAAGCTCACGAGTAATAGGGAAAACCCTTTTGGGGAAAAAACCTAATCCGTATAATTGAATGGTTATAGTTACAAAACATTACTACTCCAAAAATGTAACAAACTGATTATTCATTGACGATGGGATCGTTGAAATTGAGCCTTTGGCGACGAACACATTCCCGGTTAACTCTGGATCGCTTTGCCGGTGGACAGTCAGTTGGAGGTTGAGATTCCCTTTCGTTTATGTTGACGGATGGCCCTTCCAGTACTGATAAGATTTGTTCCTCAGTAAGTTCGTCTCCTTGCACGTCTTCGTCGACGAAGATCTCCCCTGTCGCATCCATAAACATTGAGTCCAAAATCGTTCTGTTGTGTAGGATGTACACCTAATTCAGTATCGTCCTCTTCATCATCAGTCGTATCTTCATCCAATGGAATGATGAATGGCACGGGATCTTTATCCATGTGTTTGTCCTATATAAATGTAAAACATATTTATTCATTGTATTATTCGCAATCTATTCTACCACAGATTACGAAATCACAGGAGGAAACCTACTTCGTCCCAGTAACGGTCTTCAATTCTGTAAGCATAGTATATAAGTTAATTTGTGCGTGTATAATACATTTCATATCAGAATTTTGGGATTGGGATATTACTTTTTCACATGCTGAACAAACTTCTCCCATTTCGTGCTGTTAATGTTTTTTAATTCGTTTGTAGCAATTTGTGTAATTTCTGCCAAATTTTGCCGAGAATTTGTTTTTTTGACACGTTGCTTAATATCATTCCATACCAACTGTAAGATTAATCAATATCAACCTAAGATATACATGAAAGGTGATGATGGCAATGTTATTCATTCATTATACCTCAATAGGGTTGAGATCGCAGTTGTACGGGGGGAGCCTCACAACGCGATGACCTTTCCTCGCTTGCAAGCTTATCCACTTCGTATAATTCATCTTGCATAGAAGGTAGTTTCTTCATTTGTACAACTTTGTCTACAAGCTCCCATTTTAAAATTTCTGATATAGGGGGTAACTGGCCGATGACACCTACAGCGTTTTCGTGTTTTTTTATCCAATCATAGTGCTTTTGTTTGTTATCATTTGATTTCGGAACCAGTAAAGATGAGTGATAGCTTAATGATTATACAAAAACAAGTATATAAGTATGGAACCTTAAAAATGATTGTAAGTGTGTGAAACAACCTAGCGTTATCCATGACGATCAGGGAGGATTGATTGCCTTTATCCAAAATGTTAAGCAAAGTTGTAAACCATTGCATGAACGTGTCTCTGTTTACGTTTTCGTGGTAATCCAAAGCAGTTTGTGATTTGGAAACGGCGTAAATTTTAATAGCTTCCTGAATGATACCTTCGTCGCTACCTAATATTCACAATTGCAGATTGAATATTGAATTGTAAATACATGTATAACGCAAAAAATTATTGGGGTCTACCTGCACCCAAAACTATAATACGCGGACCTCTAGAAACCTTATTATTCGGAACGGAGTATTTCACCATTTCGCGTAAGCGTGAAATTTTAGCTGGAATCCAAGCTTTGCCTTAAAATAAACAAAATTTCTAATCAAATTAATCTCTTGAAAGTAAGTCAATTTCATAATAGTGCAGAATTATTAAACGTGTAAACTACATGAACTTACTTAGACGTTGGTGTGGGTCAATCCACGTTTCATCGATATAAACCACTTTTTTTGGTTTCGCGGCAGCTCGGTTGTTTCTTATGGCCTTGAGATATCGACCACGCCAGCGAACTATATCGTCCCTCTGAACTACGACAATTCTTGAATTCACGCGTCCGTACTTGAATCCCATCAGTTTCAACAACTTTGAGAATGTTTGAAGGTGAATAGTGAATGGTTCACCAGCTGCCGAGCAGGTTGATGGATTTTGTAAATGTAAACTCTCTTGTAAATTGTGATTTTCCTCCTTCCTTTTTAAAAATTCGGAATAAATATCTTTCAATAGAGGGGGCGTTCCAGCTCTGTAGTGGTCAATTACGACTGATCGGATCATGGTTCGATCAAAATCGTCGATAACCTGCATCTTCCGACACGGATTTCGGTGAATTTTTCCTGGGGTTACGATAGCATTTTGACTGTGACGTTCACTGGCTCGGGTAAGAGCTTTCTCCGTCACTCCTAAAAGCCTTGCTGCAACCAACCTTGGCGAGCCAACCAATACGTCTTTGTTTGTTTGGGCTAATTTCACTGAATTCCAAACGTTAAGGGATAATCGTTGCGCATGTGATTGCAGTTTTCTCTCTCCGAGGAAGTTGAATGGATAATCCATGACAATTTCCGACTTGCACTTATTCTTTGCTCCCGGGGTAGGTTGAGATTTTTGAAAAGTAGGTGCTTGAAATGGTAGATTGTTTGGCGAGCACTTACTGAAAGATGTCATTCCCCCATCAGCAGTTATTACTGTTTCAGGAGTTGAAGATCTTATGAATTCGAGACAATCGTCACCAATTTGTTGGGATAGGCTGCTCAAAATCTCTTCATCCTTCAATGTACATTGATTACCATAGGCAAACACATCTACGATGAAAGGCTTCATGGTGTGAATGAACTTCTCGTTAAAAGGGATCGGCTGGCAGATGTTGAGTTTAGAACATTTTAGGGTGACCTCCTTAATATGTTTTCGATCCGATCGTGGGAAAAAAAGTAAAAGTACAAACGATACTTTGTCAGTTTTGGGAGTAATGACTCCTATTTCTTGAGGTGATGAAAGATGTTGAACATGACGTGGATTATTGAACCGCCGGTTTGAAACTGCAACGTCGGATGTACCAAGTACGTAATAAAAAGCAGAAGCGTTGTCAACAGTAGGGAAGGATTCACCTGATAAATCAGATGACAGTACTATTTCTGACTCCTCGTCATCCAAAATTCCATGAAGAACAACGTAGCCATCGAGACTGTTCTTAGCTGGAATCCGAACTCTGGGTCCACAAATCTTTGCTATTTCAATGTACTGGTTGGTTTTATCGGTACTAGTACTTGCAATTAGGACTTCGTTGATAACAGTAGTGCAGAGACGGATTCCCCCAGATAGACCTGTGGTTGTGCCATTCGATAGCAATGTCAATTCCTGGGAGGACTTTGCTGTGGAATTAACCGATTGTCCTGGAAATACTACCGGTAGTCGTGATGTAGTGTTATTTTGTCGTGATCCCCCAGGTCTTGAGTTTGAAGCATTGGGACGTAGGTGTGAAACACCTGAATAAGGGGTAGTATTATTTGATCGTGTGGTTGAGGTTTTTGGAAATGTAACGGCAGGAATGGAGGGTTTCACTTGTGAAACAACAAAGTGAAGAAGTAAAGCCATCACAAGGGCCTTAGCTGCGATTTAAAACAAAGAATCGTAGATTAATAAAGTATCAAAGAGAGAGTATGTATTGACAGATTGAGACAGATTTGAGAGAATTAAAAAAGGAGTATTGACAGAGCTAATTAAGATAGAGAATTGAAAGACTCGAGAGAGAATTGAGAGAGAATTGAGAAGGAAAAATTGACAGAAATTGTTACTAATAAGTTACCAATCTTCTATGAATTTTGTACTTACCAAATAAATATTTTGTTGCCATGGTGTAAATTGTTGTGTTGGAACGGCGATATCCTGTGTAGAAGTGAGCATTGGCTTTCACTTTAACGAAAATTATATATGAGACTGATTGTGTGTCTGAACACATCAACACGAAGCTTGGTTTTCAAGCTTTAATTAACAAGAACAACTAAAGTACAAAGACTAAACCAGCAAGGATAAAATTTGAAGGTTGAATCAATTCTATCATTTAAACTATTTTGCCGTTTATAGTTACGCCGGAGCTGATAAGGCCAGGTCAGGCATTAACTAGTGTTGCAATTCCTTTAATTGATACTAATTATTTCCAATGAACCTTTGTTACTGCATTTAACATGCACAGTACCGCTGATAATGAGCTAGTTAACCCTTCATGAAGATAGCACTGGGGTTTTAATATAGAAAGAGAACGATTAATTGCTACAGAAGGGTACAAGTATTTGTCAATTGAACAGATTGACAATAATTAATTGCAATGCTTATACTAATTGAAAATGTGTCCAGGGTTAGAAATAGAAATCTCAGTCCTTGCTTTTTCCAAATCCTCTGGATTCTTCACACTTTTGCGAAAAGATTCATTTGAATGAAATAGAAAGGTTTGGTGAATTTACGGAGATGGACTGGATATTTCAGCGTTGCTCTGGGACCTTGAGATTTGGAATTGGGGGGTTGAAATAGTACATTTATGAGAAACTTGTAAAAATGGCAATATATTTCTGAATCATAGGTTCAGTTGCAAATAGAATATGTTAAGACATTAGTAATGTAGGTACAGATGTTGTAAGAGCAACCACAATGTCTGGAATGGAAGGGATATTAAATTAGGAGAGAGACACTTCCTCTATTAAAAGTTTTTCCGACCCTCCAGAAACACCAACCGATGCATTTATAATAAACCGTTGCAAACGCACATCGAAAAAGGGAGAAACCCCACGAGAAAGACATTTAAAACGTTTAACGTATTTGTATATCACGTTGGAGACGTATTATCGAAGAATCTCACATTTCCCCAACCATAGAGTAAAACCATATACAACCGCGCACACTGACTAGCACGTGTCAGTCCCTCTCCAATTTTTTAATTATCCGACTCAATTCTCTGCTAGGTTTTTTGTTTAAAATTCTTATTCAATAAAGTTAATAAAGTTCTGAATCCGATGATTTATGAGGCCACTCAAAGGAACGAAGAACCCGGCAGCAGCGGTCCCTGCTTTTGTTCCTTCTTCGTTTATTTCCAAGACGGTTTTGTGGACGATGTCGCTTAAGTATAATTGGGTTGGCTCGGCGGAGGAATGTTCACACGAGGTATATTATAGTCGAGCATCCGGGTCAGATTTGCTTCCATTCTTGAGAAGTGTCCTTAGTCCTGCCCTTTAAATTCAAAAAATTCAATTTAAATTTGGGAAATACGTTAATTTAAAAGATCGTATTCTTGTTACCTTTATTAAAGCGTCTTTGATTGGAACGTGGGACTGGACTTGGAATCTCGGGACATAAATGTCCAATTTGAATTCAGTTGGCTCGAGCTGTTTTTTATTAATTTTAATTTTAATAAAAAATATTTGTACAAGTAGTACTAAGATTTGTCGAAATTTACCAATCTCTTGTCCAGCTTTGACATTCCAAATTAATTTCCGATTGACAGCACAGTATTAATTCAATGATAGTCCATTCTGATATTTTATCGGAATTCTTCAGGGCTGACCATGCCCCTGGCACGTCGAAGTATAGAGTCTTTGGTCGGATCGTAGGGATGATCTTCCGATGGGATTTCTAGTACTCCTGGAACGGGATTCGTATGTCCATCAATTACGTGTGCACTCATCTCGGTTATCTGTTCAAATTTAAATTTGAGAAAGGATCAGGAGTTTAATTACAACTCTGCTTAAAAATACAATGCATGTATATGTAATTTGATGATTACGCTTTGGCTAATCAGGATTATGTCAATGTCATCACGCCGAACAAACTTCTTGAAGGTCTCTTCCGTTTCACTCACGCTCGTGTCTGCAAATAAAAATTAAAAACTACGTATTGAAACATATTATTTAATTTTTACGGATTCAACCCAACGCACTTGAATTATAAATGAAGTGTCTTACATTTATCGACGACAAACAAATTAGGATGTCGATTCTTGTTGATTTCTACGATCCCTCTGATTTCGCAAATAATTTTTTTGAGAAGTCATCATTTAGTTTAAAGTCCTTGGAAATAAAAATCCCCGTTGCGTTGTGGTTCGGTCCCAAGTACAAATTGATTTCCGGTGTCTAATAAACTAAAATATAAAATAAATTAAATAGCGAAGCTAATCTACTCTACACGTGGTAACAATTTGTTTTAAACCCAATTTCGTAGGCCACGACGAAAATTAAAACATCAATCGTAGACTTTGACGGCTGCATGACTACAGTATGACTATTGGAAAAAATCTCATCAGTTTAACAGAATAACTCACTGAATTTGCATACCAGTTAATTAGAAACCGAGTCTTATCTCGCCTGACATCATGAAAACATTTGTAGCAAATAGTAAGCAATACAGCGCCTTTAATTCCGAATAAGTTGAGCCTCCAGAAGCGTCAATCAAAGGGTCAAGAACGGAGTAAGCGCTGAAAGGGGACCATACAAGCGTTTCGATGATCGAGGCTTAACTTTGTCCCGATGGGAATAATTTCTGTGAAAAAATAAATACAATACACAATATGAAATAGTTGAGCCATTATTAGTAAGTCGTCCGTCCGAACTGTTCATTGTTCAGTCGGAATTGGTAAGGTAAGGAATAGGATAGAGATAAGATGTCGACTTGAATGTTTAATTAACAAGTCAATTAAGTACCTTGGTTTCTTAGTAATCCAGCACCGGGTCGATTGTAACACAGTCAGACTCTCCACCAAAATAATTCATAATTCCGACCAAAATCATGTACTTTTAGATTCAGTATGAATGAAGAGTGGATGAAAAACTACAGCTGGAGGAGAGGAGGGCCTTTTGTTTACATTTTGAATGTAAAAAAAGCAAAAAAGCTACAGGGTGGAACCCGGCCTCGAACTTGGGATTCTCTGTGTAGCGGAGAGAACGAATGGCCAGTGCACAGTAAGGCCACTTGGGCGAAGGAGAAGCAAAATATCTCGACCCACAAAAAACTTACATTCTGCGTCACGGCCGGGACAATAACCAGTCGAGGTGGTAATACTACAGACCCTGTTCTTTACAACGCAGCAAGTTTTTTTGGTTTTCTGTACGTTTAAACCCAAAAAAAAACGGTCAAGTCCCGTCACCCATCCAAAAAACCGATGGAAAACCTTTAAAAACCTGTAAATTAATTGTGAAAAAACCGCATTAGCCAGATGCGGTTTTTTTGCGGTTTTTGGATACTACAGACCCTGTTCTTTACAACGCAGCAAGTTTTTTTGGTTTTCTGTACGTTGAAACCCAAAAAACCGGTCAAGTCCCGTCACCCATCCAAAAAACCGATGGAAAACCTTTAAAAACCTGTAAATTAATTGTGAAAAAACCGCATTAGCCAGATGCGGTTTTTTGCGGTTTTTGGATACTACAGACCCTGTTTTCTAAAACGTAGCAAGGTTTTTTGGTTTTCTGTACGTTTAAACCCAAAACACCGGTCAAGTCCCGTCACCCATCCAAAAAACCGATGGAAAACCTTTAAAAACCTGTAAATTAAGTGTGAAAAAACCGCATTAGCCAGATGCGGTTTTTTGCGGTTTTTGGATACTACAGACCCTGTTCTTTACAACGCAGCAAGTTTTTTTGGTTTTCTGTACGCTGAAACCCAAAAAACCGGTCAAGTCCCGTCACCCATCCAAAAAACCGATGGAAAACCTTTAAAAACCTGTAAATTAATTGTGAAAAAACCGCATTAGCCAGATGCGGTTTTTTTGCGGTTTTTTTGCGGTTTTTGGATACTACAGACCCTGTTTTCTAAAACGCAGCAAGGTTTTTTGGTTTTCTGTACGTTTAAACCCAAAACACCGGTCAAGTCCCGTCACCCATCCAAAAAACCGATGGAAAACCTTTAAAAACCTGTAAATTAATTGTGAAAAAACCGCATTAGCCAGATGCGGTTTTTTTGCGGTTTTTGGATACTACAGACCCTGTTCTTTACAACGCAGCAAGTTTTTTTGGTTTTCTGTACGTTTAAACCCAAAAAACCGGTCAAGTCCCGTCACCCATCCAAAAAACCGATGGAAAACCTTTAAAAACCTGTAAATTAATTGTGAAAAAACCGCATTAGCCAGATGCGGTTTTTTGCGGTTTTTTGATACTACAGACCCTGTTCTTTACAACGCAGCAAGGTTTTTTGGTTTTCTGTACTTTTAAACCCCAAAAACCGGTCAAGTCCCGTCACCCATCCAAAAAACCGATGGAAAACCTTTAAAAACCTGTAAATTAATTGTGAAAAAACCGCAATAGCCAGATGCGGTTTTTTTGCGGTTTTTTGATACTACAGACCCTGTTCTTTACAACTCAGCAAGGTTTTTTGGTTTTCTGTACGTTTAAACCCAAAAAACCGGTCAAGTCCCGTCACTCATCCAAAAAACCGATGGAAAACGTTTAAAAACCTGTAAATTAATCGTGAAAAAACCGCATTAGCTAGATGCGGTTTTTTGCGGTTTTTTGCGGTTTTTGGATACTACAGACCCTGCTCTTTAAAACGCAGCAAGGTTTTTAGGTTTCGTGAACGTTTTAAACCCAAAAAACCGGTCAAGTCCCGTCACCCATCCAAAAAACCGATGGAAAACCTTTAAAAACCTGTAAATTAATTGTAAAAAACCGCATTAGCTAGATGCAGGTTTTTGCGGTTTTTGGATACTACAGACCCTGTTCTTTACAACGCAGCAAGGTTTTTAGGTTTCGTGAACGTTTAAACCCAAAAACCGGTCAAGTCCCGTCACCCATCCAAAAAACCGATGGAAAACCTTTAAAAACCTGTAAATTAATTGTGAAAAAACCGCATTAGCTAGATGCGGTTTTTTTGCGGTTTTTGGATACTACAGACCCTGTTCTTTACAACGCAGCAAGGTTTTTTGGTTTTCTGTACGTTTAAACCCAAAAAAACCGGTCAAGTCCCGTCACTCATCCAAAAAACCGATGGAAAACGTTTAAAAACCTGTAAATTAATCGTGAAAAAACCGCATTAGCTAGATGCGGTTTTTTGCGGTTTTTGGATACTACAGACCCTGTTCTTTACAACTCAGCAAGGTTTTTTGGTTTTCTGTACGTTTAAGCCCAAAAAAACCGGTCAAGTCCCGTCACTCATCCAAAAAACCGATGGAAAACGTTTAAAAACCTGTAAATTAATCGTGAAAAAACCGCATTAGCTAGATGCGGTTTTTTGCGGTTTTTTTGCGGTTTTTGGATACTACAGACCCTGCTCTTTAAAACGCAGCAAGGTTTTTAGGTTTCGTGAACGTTTAAAACCCAAAAAACCGGTCAAGTCCCGTCACCCATCCAAAAAACCGATGGAAAACCTTTAAAAACCTGTAAATTAATTGTGAAAAAACCGCATTAGCCAGATGCGGTTTTTTTGCGGTTTTTGGATACTACAGACCTGTTCTTTACAACGCAGCAAGGTTTTTAGGTTTCGTGAACGTTTAAACCCAAAAACCGGTCAAGTCCCGTCACCCATCCAAAAAACCGATGGAAAACCTTTAAAAACCTGTAAATTAATTGTGAAAAAACCGCATTAGCTAGATGCGGTTTTTTGCGGTTTTTGGATACTTCAGACCCTGTTCTTTACAACGCAGCAAGGTTTTTTGGTTTTCTGTACGTTTAAACCCAAAAAAACCGGTCAAGTCCCCGTCACCCATCCAAAAAACCGATGGAAAACCTTTAAAAACCTGTAAATTAATTGTGAAAAAACCGCATTAGCCAGATGCGGTTTTTTGCGGTTTTTGGATACTACAGACCCTGTTCTTTACAACGCAGCAAGGTTTTTAGGTTTCGTGAACGTTTAAAACCCAAAAACCGGTCAAGTCCCGTCACCCATCCAAAAAAACCGATGGAAAACCTTTAAAAACCTGTAAATTAATCGTGAAAAAACCGCATTAGCTAGATGCGGTTTTTTGCGGTTTTTTGCGGTTTTTGGATACTACAGACCCTGCTCTTTAAAACGCAGCAAGGTTTTTAGGTTTCGTGAACGTTTAAAAACCCAAAAAAACCGGTCAAGTCCCGTCATCCATCCAAAAAACCGATGGAAAACCTTTAAAAACCTGTAAATTAATTGTAAAAAAACCGCATTAGCCAGATGCGGTTTTTTGCGGTTTTTGGATACTACAGACCCTGCTCTTTAAAACGCAGCAAGGTTTTTAGGTTTCGTGAACGTTTAAACCCAAAAAACCGGTCAAGTCCCGTCACCCATCCAAAAAACCGATGGAAAACATTTAAAAACCTGTAAATTAATTGTGAAAAAACCGCATTAGCCAGATGCGGTTTTTTGCGGTTTTTGGATACTACAGACCCTGTTCTTTACAACGCAGCAAGGTTTTTAGGTTTCGTGAACGTTTAAAACCCAAAAAAACCGGTCAAGTCCCGTCACTCATCCAAAAAACCGATGGAAAACGTTTAAAAACCTGTAAATTAATCGTGAAAAAACCGCATTAGCTAGATGCGGTTTTTTTGCGGTTTTTTGCGGTTTTTGGATACTACAGACCCTGCTCTTTAAAACGCAGCAAGGTTTTTAGGTTTCGTGAACGTTTAAAACCCAAAAAACCGGTCAAGTCCCGTCACCCATCCAAAAAAACCGATGGAAAACCTTTAAAAACCTGTAAATTAATTGTGAAAAAACCGTATTAGCCAGATGCGGTTTTTTGCGGTTTTTGGATACTACAGACCCTGTTCTTTACAACGCAGCAAGGTTTTTAGGTTTCGTGAACGTTTAAAACCCAAAAAACCGGTCAAGTCCCGTCACTCATCCAAAAAACCGATGGAAAACGTTTAAAAACCTGTAAATTAATCGTGAAAAAACCGCATTAGCTAGATGCGGTTTTTTGCGGTTTTTTGCGGTTTTTGGATACTACAGACCCTGCTCTTTAAAACGCAGCAAGGTTTTTAGGTTTCGTGAACGTTTAAACCCAAAAAACCGGTCAAGTCCCGTCACCCATCCAAAAAACCGATGGAAAACCTTTAAAAACCTGTAAATTAATTGTGAAAAAACCGTATTAGCCAGATGCGGTTTTTTTGCGGTTTTTGGATACTACAGACCCTGTTCTTTACAACGCAGCAAGGTTTTTAGGTTTCGTGAACGTTTAAACCCAAAAACCGGTCAAGTCCCGTCACTCATCCAAAAAACCGATGGAAAACGTTTAAAAACCTGTAAATTAATCGTGAAAAAACCGCATTAGCTAGATGCGGTTTTTTGCGGTTTTTGGATACTACAGACCCCCTGCTCTTTAAAACGCAGCAAGGTTTTTAGGTTTCGTGAACGTTTAAACCCAAAAAACCGGTCAAGTCCCGTCACCCATCCAAAAAAACCGATGGAAAACTTTTAAAAACCTGTAAATTAATTGTGAAAAAACCGTATTAGCCAGATGCGGTTTTTTGCGGTTTTTGGATACTACAGACCCTGTTCTTTACAACGCAGCAAGTTTGTTTGGTTTTCTGTACGTTTAAACCCAAAAAACCGGTCAAGTCAGGTCACACATCCAAAAAACCGATGGAAAACTTTTAAAAACCTGTAAATTAATTGTGAAAAAACCGTATTAGCTAGATGCGGTTTTCTGCGGTTTTTTTGCGGTTTTTGGATACTACAGAACTTGTTTTCTAAAACGCAGCAAGGTTTTT
>CAJQTU010000140.1:0-19787 GCA_906901685.1 Desoria tigrina
CCAAAAACCGCATTAAACCGCATCTAGCTAATGCCGTTTTTTCACAATTAATTTACAGGTTTTTAAAGGTTTTCCATCGGTTTTTTGGATGGGTGACGGGACTTGACCGGTTTTTTGGGTTTAAACGTACAGAAAATCAAAAAAACTTGCTGCGTTGTAAAGAACAGGGTATGTAGTATCCAAAAACCCCAAAAAACCGCATATTGCTAATGCGGTTTTTTCACAATTAATTTACAGGTTTTTAAAGGTTTTCCATCGGTTTTTTGGATGGGTGACGGGACTTGACCGGTTTTTTGGGTTTAAACGTAAAGAAAATCAAAAACACTTGCTGCGTTGTAAAGAACAGAGTCTGTAGTATCCAAAAACCCCAAAAAACCGCATCTGGCTAATGCGGTTTTTTCACAATTAATTTACAGGTTTTTAAAGTTTTCTATCGCTTTTTTGGATGGGTGACGGGACTTGACCGGTTTTTTGGGTTTAAACGTACAGAAAACCAAAAAACCTTGCTGCGTTGTAAAGAACAGGGTCTGTAGTGTCCAAAAACCGCAAAAAACCGCATCTGTCGAATGCGGTTTTTTCACAATTAATTTACAGGTTTTTAAAGGTTTTCCATCGGTTTTTTGGATGGGTGACGGGACTTGACCGGTTTTTTGGGTTTAAACGTACAGAAAACCAAAAAAAACCTTGCTGCGTTTTAAAGAACAGGGTCTGTAGTATCCAAAAACCGCAAAAAACCGCAAAAACCGCATTAAACCGCATCTAGCTAATGCCGTTTTTCACAATTAATTTACAGGTTTTTAAACGTTTTCCATCGGTTTTTTGGATGGGTGACGGGACTTGACCGGTTTTTTGGGTTTAAAGGTTCACGAAACCTAAAAACCTTGCTGCGTTTTAAAGAACAGGGTCTGTAGTATCCAAAAACCGCAAAAAACCGCATCTGGCTAATGCGGTTTTTTCTCAATTAATTTACAGGTTTTTAAAGTTTTCTATCGCTTTTTTGGATAGGTGACGGGACTTGACCGGTTTTTTGGGTTTAAACGGACAGAAAACCAAAAAACCTTGCTGCGTTGTAAAGAACAGGGTCTGTAGTATCCAAAAACCGCAAAAAACCGCAAAAACCGCATTAAACCGCATCTAGCTAATGCCGTTTTTTCACAATTAATTTACAGGTTTTTAAAGGTTTTCCATCGGTTTTTTGGATGAGTGACGGGACTTGACCGGTTTTTTGGGTTTAAACGTTCACGAAACCTAAAAACCTTGCTGTGTTTTAAAGAACAGGGTCTGTAGTATCCAAAAACCGCAAAAAACCGCAAAAAACCGCATCTTGCTAATGCGGTTTTTTCACAATTAATTTACAGGTTTTTAAAGGTTTTCCATCGGTTTTTTGGATATGTGACGGGACTTGACCGGTTTTTTGGGTTTAAACGTACAGAAAACCAAAAAAACTTGCTGCGTTGTAAAGAACAGGGTCTGTGGTATCCAAAAACCGCAAAAAAACGCATCTAGCTAATGCGTTTTTTCACAATTAATTTACAGGTTTTTAAAGGTTTTCCATCGGTTTTTTGGATGGGTGACGGGACTTGACCGGTTTTTTGGGTTTAAACGTACAGAAAATCAAAAAACCTTGCTGCGTTGTAAAGAACAGGGTCTGTAGTATCCAAAAACCCCAAAAAACCGCATCTGGCTAATGCGGTTTTTTCACAATTAATTTACAGGTTTTTAAAGTTTTCTATCGCTTTTTTGGATGGGTGACGGGACTTGACCGGTTTTTTGGGTTTAAACGGACAGAAAACCAAAAAACCTTGCTGCGTTGTAAAGAACAGGGTCTGTAGTATCCAAAAACCGCAAAAAACCGCATCTAGCTAATGCGGTTTTTTCACAATTAATTTACATGTTTTTAAAGGTTTTCCATCGGTTTTTTGGATGGGTGACGGGACTTGACCGGTTTTTTGGGTTTAAACGTACAGAAAATCAAAAAAACCTTGCTGCGTTTTAAAGAACAGGGTCTGTAGTATCCAAAAACCGCAAAAAACCGCAAAAACCGCATTAAACCGCATCTAGCTAATGCCGTTTTTTCACAATTAATTTACAGGTTTTTAAAGGTTTTCCATCGGTTTTTTGGATGGGTGACGGGACATGACCGGTTTTTTGGGTTTAAACGTACAGAAAACCAAAAAAACTTGCTGCGTTGTAAAGAACAGGGTCTGTAGTATCCAAAAACCCCAAAAAACCGCATCTAGCTAATGCGGTTTTTTCACAATTAATTTACAGGTTTTTAAAGGTTTTCCATCGGTTTTTTGGATGGGTGACGGGACTTGACCGGTTTTTTGGGTTTAAACGTACAGAAAACCAAAAAAACTTGCTGCGTTGTAAAGAACAGGGTCTGTAGTATCCAAAAACCGCATTAAACCGCATCTAGCTAATGCGGTTTTTTCACAATTAATTTACAGGTTTTTAAAGGTTTTCCATCGGTTTTTTGGATGGGTGACGGGACTTGACCGGTTTTTTGGGTTTAAACGTACAGAAAACCAAAAAAACTTGCTGCGTTGTAAAGAACAGGGTCTGTGGTATCCAAAAACCGCAAAAAAACGCATCTAGCTAATGCGGTTTTTTCACAATTAATTTACAGGTTTTTAAAGGTTTTCCATCGGTTTTTTGGATGGGTGACGGGACTTGACCGGTTTTTTGGGTTTAAACGTACAGAAAATCAAAAAAACTTGCTGCGTTGTAAAGAACAGGGTCTGTAGTATCCAAAAACCCCAAAAAACCGCATCTGGCTAATGCGGTTTTTTCACAATTAATTTACAGGTTTTTAAAGTTTTCTATCGCTTTTTTGGATGGGTGACGGGACTTGACCGGTTTTTTGGGTTTAAACGGACAGAAAACCAAAAAACCTTGCTGCGTTGTAAAGAACAGGGTCTGTAGTATCCAAAAACCGCAAAAAACCGCATCTAGCTAATGCGGTTTTTTCACAATTAATTTACATGTTTTTAAAGGTTTTCCATCGGTTTTTTGGATGGGTGACGGGACTTGACCGGTTTTTTGGGTTTAAACGTACAGAAAATCAAAAAAACCTTGCTGCGTTTTAAAGAACAGGGTCTGTAGTATCCAAAAACCGCAAAAAACCGCAAAAACCG
Source organism: Desoria tigrina (assembly GCA_906901685.1). Classification (NCBI taxonomy): domain Eukaryota; kingdom Metazoa; phylum Arthropoda; class Collembola; order Entomobryomorpha; family Isotomidae; genus Desoria; species Desoria tigrina. The sequence continues at coordinate 3,138 of CAJQTU010000140.1, forward strand.
CATTAAACCGCATCTAGCTAATGCCGTTTTTTCACAATTAATTTACAGGTTTTTAAAGGTTTTCCATCGGTTTTTTGGATGGGTGACGGGACATGACCGGTTTTTTGGGTTTAAACGTACAGAAAACCAAAAAAACTTGCTGCGTTGTAAAGAACAGGGTCTGTAGTATCCAAAAACCCCAAAAAACCGCATCTAGCTAATGCGGTTTTTTCACAATTAATTTACAGGTTTTTAAAGGTTTTCCATCGGTTTTTTGGATGGGTGACGGGACTTGACCGGTTTTTTGGGTTTAAACGTACAGAAAACCAAAAAAACTTGCTGCGTTGTAAAGAACAGGGTCTGTAGTATCCAAAAACCGCATTAAACCGCATCTAGCTAATGCGGTTTTTTCACAATTAATTTACAGGTTTTTAAAGGTTTTCCATCGGTTTTTTGGATGGGTGACGGGACTTGACCGGTTTTTTGGGTTTAAACGTACAGAAAACCAAAAAAACTTGCTGCGTTGTAAAGAACAGGGTCTGTAGTATCCAAAAACCGCATTAAACCGCATCTAGCTAATGCGGTTTTTTCACAATTAATTTACAGGTTTTTAAAGGTTTTCCATCGGTTTTTTGGATGGGTGACGGGACTTGACCGGTTTTTTGGGTTTAAACGTACAGAAAATCAAAAAAACTTGCTGCGTTGTAAAGAACAGGGTATGTAGTATCCAAAAACCCCAAAAAACCGCATATTGCTAATGCGGTTTTTTCACAATTAATTTACAGGTTTTTAAAGGTTTTCCATCGGTTTTTTGGATGGGTGACGGGACTTGACCGGTTTTTTGGGTTTAAACGTAAAGAAAATCAAAAACACTTGCTGCGTTGCAAAGAACAGGGTCTGTAGTATCCAAAAACCCCAAAAAACCGCATCTGGCTAATGCGGTTTTTTCACAATTAATTTACAGGTTTTTAAAGTTTTCTATCGCTTTTTTGGATGGGTGACGGGACTTGACCGGTTTTTTGGGTTTAAACGTACAGAAAACCAAAAAACCTTGCTGCGTTGTAAAGAACAGGGTCTGTAGTGTCCAAAAACCGCAAAAAACCGCATCTGTCTAATGCGGTTTTTTCACAATTAATTTACAGGTTTTTAAAGGTTTTCCATCGGTTTTTTGGATGGGTGACGGGACTTGACCGGTTTTTTGGGTTTAAACGTACAGAAAACCAAAAAAACCTTGCTGCGTTTTAAAGAACAGGGTATGTAGTATCCAAAAACCCCAAAAAACCGCATATTGCTAATGCGGTTTTTTCACAATTAATTTACAGGTTTTTAAAGGTTTTCCATCGGTTTTTTGGATGGGTGACGGGACTTGACCGGTTTTTTGGGTTTAAACGTAAAGAAAATCAAAAACACTTGCTGCGTTGTAAAGAACAGGGTCTGTAGTATCCAAAAACCCCAAAAAACCGCATCTGGCTAATGCGGTTTTTTCACAATTAATTTACAGGTTTTTAAAGTTTTCTATCGCTTTTTTGGATGGGTGACGGGACTTGACCGGTTTTTTGGGTTTAAACGTACAGAAAACCAAAAAACCTTGCTGCGTTGTAAAGAACAGGGTCTGTAGTGTCCAAAAACCGCAAAAAACCGCATCTGTCTAATGCGGTTTTTTCACAATTAATTTACAGGTTTTTAAAGGTTTTCCATCGGTTTTTTGGATGGGTGACGGGACTTGACCGGTTTTTTGGGTTTAAACGTACAGAAAACCAAAAAAACCTTGCTGCGTTTTAAAGAACAGGGTCTGTAGTATCCAAAAACCGCAAAAAACCGCAAAAACCGCATTAAACCGCATCTAGCTAATGCCGTTTTTCACAATTAATTTACAGGTTTTTAAACGTTTTCCATCGGTTTTTTGGATGGGTGACGGGACTTGACCGGTTTTTTGGGTTTAAACGTTCACGAAACCTAAAAACCTTGCTGCGTTTTAAAGAACAGGGTCTGTAGTATCCAAAAACCGCAAAAAACCGCATCTAGCTAATGCGGTTTTTTCACAATTAATTTACAGGTTTTTAAAGGTTTTCCATCAGTTTTTTGGATGGGTGACGGGACTTGACCGGTTTTTTGGGTTTAAACGTACAGAAAATCAAAAAAACTTGCTGCGTTGTAAAGAACAGGGTCTGTAGTATCCAAAAACCCCAAAAAACCGCATATTGCTAATGCGGTTTTTTCACAATTAATTTACAGGTTTTTAAAGGTTTTCCATCGGTTTTTTGGATGGGTGACGGGACTTGACCGGTTTTTTTAGTTTAAACGTAAAGAAAATCAAAAACACTTGCTGCGTTTTAAAGAACGGGGTCTGTAGTATCCAAAAACCGCAAAAAACCGCATCTAGCTAATGCGGTTTTTTCACAATTAATTTACAGGTTTTTAAAGGTTTTCCATCAGTTTTTTGGATGGGTGACGGGACTTGACCGGTTTTTTGGGTTTAAACGTACAGAAAATCAAAAAAACTTGCTGCGTTGTAAAGAACAGGGTCTGTAGTATCCAAAAACCGCAAAAAACCGCATCTAGCTAATGCGGTTTTTTCACAATTAATTTACAGGTTTTTAAAGGTTTTCCATCGGTTTTTTGGATGGGTGACGGGACTTGACCGGTTTTTTGGGTTTAAACGTACAGAAAACCAAAAAACCTTGCTGCGTTTTAAAGAACAGGGTCTGTAGTATCCAAAAACCGCAAAAAACCGCAAAAACCGCATTAAACCGCATCTAGCTAATGCCGTTTTTCACAATTAATTTACAGGTTTTTAAACGTTTTCCATCGGTTTTTTGGATGGGTGACGGGACTTGACCGGTTTTTTGGATTTAAACGTTCACGAAACCTAAATACCTTGCTGCGTTTTAAAGAACAGGGTCTGTAGTATCCAAAAACCGCAAAAAACCGCATCTAGCTAATGCGGTTTTTTCACAATTAATTTATAGGTTTTTAAAGGTTTTCCATCGGTTTTTAGGATTTGTGACGGGACTTGACCGGTTTTTTGGGTTTAAACGTACAGAAAACCAAAAAAACTTGCTGCGTTGTAAAGAACAGGGTCTGTAGTATCCAAAAACCGCAAAATACCGCATCTGGCTAATGCGGTTTTTTCACAATTAATTTACAGGTTTTTAAAGGTTTTCCATCGGTTTTTTGGATGGGTGATTTGACTTGACCGGTTTTTTGGGTTTAAACGTACAGAAAACCAAAAAAACTTGCTGCGTTGTAAAGAACAGGGTCTGTAGTATCCAAAAACCGCAAAATACCGCATCTGGCTAATGCGGTTTTTTCACAATTAATTTACAGGTTTTTAAAGGTTTTCCATCGGTTTTTTGGATAGGTGATGGGACTTGACCGGTTTTTTGGGTTTAAACGTTCACGAAACCTAAAAACCTTGCTGCGTTTTAAAGAACAGGGTCTGTAGTATCCAAAAACCGCAAAAAAAACGCAAAACCGCAAAAAACCGCATCTAGCTAATGCGGTTTTTTCACAATTAATTTACAGGTTTTAAAAGGTTTTCCATCGGTTTTTTGGATGGGTGACGGGACTTGACCGGTTTTTTGGGTTTAAACGTACAGAAAATCAAAAAAACTTGCTGCGTTGTAAAGAACAGGGTCTGTAGTATCCAAAAACCCCAAAAAACCGCATATTGCTAATGCGGTTTTTTCACAATTAATTTACAGGTTTTTAAAGGTTTTCCATCGGTTTTTTGGATGGGTGACGGGACTTGACCGGTTTTTTGGGTTTAAACGTTCACGAAACCTAAAAACCTTGCTGCGTTTTAAAGAACAGGGTCTGTAGTATCCAAAAACCGCAAAAAACCGCATCTAGCTAATGCGGTTTTTTCACAATTAATTTACAGGTTTTTAAAGGTTTTCCATCAGTTTTTTGGATGGGTGTTGAATCTCCAAGAAAATAGTTATAGGTAAAGTTCATAGTATTTAGAAAGTGCTTAGTTCGTCAGATCCAATCTTAGATCCGGTGTAAGATCCAGATTCAGATCCAGTGTAAGATCCACATCAAGATCCAACATCAGATCCAGATCCAGATCCAACATCAGATCCAGTCTGAGATCCAGTCTGAGATCCAGTCGAAGATCCAACCTCAGATCCAGTCTGAGATCCAACCTAAGATCCAGTCCGAGATCCAACCTAAGATCCAGTCTGAGATCCAACCTAAGATCCAGTCTGAGATCCAACCTAAGATCCAGTCTGAGATCCAACCTAAGATCCAGTCTGAGATCCAACCTAAGATCCAGTCTGAGATCCAACCTAAGATCCAGTCTGAGATCCAGTCGAAGATCCAACCTCAGATCCAGTCTGAGATCCAGTCTAAGATCCAGTCGAAGATCCAGTCGAAGATCCAGTCGAAGATCCAACATCAGATCCCGTCTAAGATCCAGTCTCAGATCCAGTCTGAGATCCAGTCTGAGATTCAGTCTAAGATCCACGTCAAGACCCAACATCAGATCCCGTCGAAGATCCAGTCTCAGATCCAGATTAAGATCCAAGTGTGAAAGTTAAGTTAGGTCAAAAGTTAAGTTAGGTTAAAGGAGTCAATCGCACAGATATGAGTAGAAATGTAATATGAAAGATCTGCGTAGTAAGAACAGTGTCTGAGTAATATGGTTGTGTGTATAAGTGTTAGAGGCTAAGAGTATTCGTTGTAAGTACATGGTAACATAGTTTAAAGTAAGAATTTGGTATATAACCGTAATGTAATGAAACATTGAAGTCACTTCCCATTTAGAATTGCTGCGTTTAACATCAATAAATAAGGTGCTCTCGTAAAGTTGTAACTACGTTTGTTGTCCTGTTTATTTCCAGCAGATACAGTCTCCGGCACGAGGAAGTCATAGCTTGTCATTATAGTAAGATATTGATAAGTCAGTAGTGTTTGGCAATTCGGACTCTCGGTGAGGACTAGGCAAGTTTGTATCGTACATACAGTTGCTTCGAATTCCAAGATCCCGTTTTCATCCGAACCCAGGTTCGTCGACGTAGGAGATATAGCGTGACTCAGGTAGAGACATTTGCGTAGGAAATTGTGCGGCAAAGTTGAGTGTCGTAGAAAAGACTGTAGTGCCAGTGATCGTTTATCACTAGACTTTAAAGTGTGATTGCCACTCTAAGCAATCTGGTGACCCCAAGAGTAGAAGAGTAGGGATTCTCCAAAACACGCAAGGTTCAAATACTACCGGGTAGGTAGATTCCCTGAACCAGTTCGAACGCGAACAGACAGCTTCGTACTCGAACATTTTTGGTGACCCCGACGTGATCGGTGGTGGAGAAGAATAGATCACAGGAGAAAACAGCGTTGTTCAAGATGCCAGTACGTAGAACCCCGCAACCAGATGCCCGTTTTGGAGGCCATAATCTCAGACCCACAGGAAGAAGACTCGACATGTCAGGCGAACCACAGAGTCAAGTGAGTAATCAAGTCCCCTTTACTTCCAGGGCGCCCTCTAGAGTTGGAAGTCGCCGTTCAGCGTTGTCCTCACAGGAAAGTGGGAGACAAATGAGAAGAGTAGATTTTGAAATGAATCGGAATATGGACGAGTTAGAGGCTCAAGAGAAAGAGCTTATGTTAAAAATGACGACTATGGATTTGAAGATTGGCTTCATGGAGGACCGAATCCGACGTCATCAAGAATCCTTGGAGAACAATCTTGCCCCGGAAGATGATAAAATAAGAACCGCGATCAGAAAGGCACAAGAAGAATTATTAAACCTATCGGAAGCAAAAATGATGTACGAGCCCCAAATGAAAGTGTCCTTGGAAGAAATTGAGAAGAAAAAGATACGACTTGTACAAGAAGCGGAATTATCCAAAGGGGAAATATTGGGAGATTCTTCAGAAAACATGTCCGACGAGGAGGAAAACAATGACAAACGGTCCTCCATCGTTATTGAAAGCGGCAATCATCCCACTGACAGGATGAATGAGTTCCTACAAGACGCGGAGCAGAAGGCCACTAGACAAGCCGTTTTGGCCGAAGCTGTTCGAGCCAAGATAGGAACAGAGAAGAAACAGTTAGAAGTAGCGATGACTCAACAGATAGCAAATGCAAGACGGAACGCGGAGGAGGCAGACCGTCGAGTGGCCGTAGCCACCCAAGAAAAGTACGACCTAGAGGAGAGACTTCGTAAGCTATGTCAAGTAGCTTCGCTAACCACTGATCCAGTAGTAAGAACCAGCAACTCCCTTACCCATGTGGAAACGCCCCTAACCACTGTTGTGGAATCCGAAAAACCACAACAAGGTACAGTCGTACCAGATTTCAGTAAGTTCTTTGCCCGCCAATCATATTCGAAGGATTTACCATTTTTCAGTGGAAGAGCGGAGGAGTGGCCAATGTTTGAGGTAGACTTTACGAGATCGACTTCAGATTGTGGGTTTTCAAATTCCGAAAATATGTCCCGGCTAAGAAAATGCTTAAGAGGAGATGCCGCCAAGTTTGTACAGAGCCTCATGGTAGCACCAGACAATGTGCCTACAGTCATGAGAAATTTGGAGATTCGGTATGGACAACCCGAATTCATAATCAAAGCTATGATTGGAAAGGCGAAGGCGATTCCCCCATTCGAAGAAGGAGATTTGAACGAACTGATTGAATTTGCCACCGCCGTACAGGATGTTGTAGCAACCATTAGAACCCTGAAGCAGCACGACCACCTCAACAACCCCCAACTCAGAAACGAGCTTGAAGAGAAACTCCCCCCAACCTACTGATGCAGTGGCTCCGGTGGGTGATATCAGACAACGGTAGAGCCAAAGACCTCGTGAATTTTGCAGAATGGATGGACGAATTGAGAACATTAGCTTGTCAAGCGTGCCCACCAGTCTTCAAAGATGAAGACAACATGACAAAATCAGCGGGAAATCGAAGACCAGAATCCTCGTACAGAGAAAGTCGAGAACAAGAGAGCATGAAGAAGAGCGTAAGATTCGAAGGAAGCTACGGTACAGCAGCGGGACTATTTGTGGGGGAAACAGAGACTTGCATTTTCTGTGGCAAGCATCCCAACAGCGCGGATTGCAACCAAGCCCGCTACATGACAATGAAACAGAAGAATGAGATAGTGTGGAACAGATACTACTGCTACAGATGCGTACTACCTAACCACATGGCCAAGAACTGTAATGCGGTTTTAAAGTGTGTTATTTGTGGTGGCAATCATGCCAAAGCCATGTGTCCGGACAGGTCGGCCCAATCACCAGCCCCTATTGAAAGAAGTAACTCCTACATTCCAGCCCAAACCAATAAACCTGAACCAAGCCCCAATCCAGGACCAACACAAAGATCCTCCACCAATCTCAACTGTACTTCAGGAGTGGCCCTGAAGACACTAATGGTGAATGTAATTGGCAATAAGAAAACTCGGAAGGTTAGAGCGCTCATCGACGACGGGGCCCAACGTTCATATATTCTCAAGAAGACAGCTATGGAACTTGGAGTCAATATTGACGGGGAAGAAGATATTATACACTGCGTATTTGGAGGTCGAGAAACCAAGGTACATCACACTCGATACAACGTACGACTACATAATATCAAGGATAAGAGGTCTCGATACATCACGGTATTGGACCATGAGAAGATCTGCCAGCCCCTTCCGAGGGTAGTTCCTGGCCCGTGGATGGAGAAACTGCGCAGTGAAAGAATCTGGCTCAGTGATATGGGAGGAGATTGTCCTGAGATTGAACTCCTATTGGGTGCCGATGTTATAGTGGGTTTGGAAACAGGCCGTTCGTTGATGCTGAGCGACGAATTCAAAGCGGTGGAGACTGCGCTAGGTTGGGCCGTAATGGGATGTGTTCCGCCCAATTCAGAGACGTCTCGGAGAAACCTGAGGGCCTCATCAATGACGGTTACTGACATGTTCGTGTCGAATATGCCAGTAGAACAGTTGTGGAGTTTAGAAACCATTGGCATTCGCGATCCTGCCGAAAGCAAAACAAAGCAGAAGAAAGAAGAGGACACCAAACGGCATTTTATAGAAACCGATAGTGAACAGAAGAGTAGCCTTGACTGTGTTATAGAAGTAGAGTTGTCAGACTTAAGTACATCTAAAGTACAAAGTGTGGTTGAGGTACCTCAACAAGATTGTCAGATGGTAAAGGCCAGTTGTAGCCAGAGTGTCGTTGCTGAACAGTCTCGGAATGAAAGTGTCTTGCAGAACGGTAGTGAAACCGACCTGTCTTCGGTGTTAGACGTTGAAGTGTGCTTCGTAGAACGTGTTGGAAAAGGAGAGTTTGTGGAGAAGTCCGGAATCGGCTCGCTCACCAGCAGGGAGTGCGGATTGGGCTTCGGCAAATTGATAGAGGTGAAATCTTCAAAACGAGAGTCGGCTGAACGGGAAGAAACACTAAAGCAAATGGTCTCCCTCGACCACTCAGGACGAGCTGGTGGGAGGGTCGAAAAACGTCCTGCAACAAAGGGAAGGTGTATGATCCCACACCAAAGGATAAGAAGTCCGAAGAAACGAACAGTCAGGCGTCCATCCGGTGGAAGGGGACTTAGAAGCCGCGCGAAATTCAGCAGGAGGGGCTTCCAGGAGATTGGTTTGGCGGACACGGATATTGATGTCCCGCGGAAACTTCAAAATTATGGAAGGAACAGAAGAAGCTGTGGAGGCGGAAAACTTTGGATCGGAGTCGATGCCAGTTTTCTGAAGGTGCCTAAGACTGGTGGGAGGGCCAGCACGGACCAGGAAACTCCTCATGAAGACTTGTCGAAGATCAATCATCGGTGTTGGAGGAAGAAGAAAAAGTCAGCGTTGGAACGAGAGGTATGTGTGATTAGAGCAATAGAATAATGCACATGTGAGATATTTTGGTACGTCGTTATGTGGTCAACGAATGTGAGAGCGTCGGTTATAATTATTTTCTAGTTCGATTTTAAGTAAGTTGTTTATGGTATAAAAATGTGGGAGAATGTTGAATCTCCAAGAAAATAGTTATAGGTAAAGTTCATAGTATTTAGAAAGTGCTTAGTTCGTCAGATCCAATCTTAGATCCGGTGTAAGATCCAGATTCAGATCCAGTGTAAGATCCACATCAAGATCCAACATCAGATCCAGATCCAGATCCAACATCAGATCCAGTCTGAGATCCAGTCTGAGATCCAGTCGAAGATCCAACCTCAGATCCAGTCTGAGATCCAACCTAAGATCCAGTCCGAGATCCAACCTAAGATCCAGTCTGAGATCCAACCTAAGATCCAGTCTGAGATCCAACCTAAGATCCAGTCTGAGATCCAACCTAAGATCCAGTCTGAGATCCAACCTAAGATCCAGTCTGAGATCCAACCTAAGATCCAGTCTGAGATCCAGTCGAAGATCCAACCTCAGATCCAGTCTGAGATCCAGTCTAAGATCCAGTCGAAGATCCAGTCGAAGATCCAGTCGAAGATCCAACATCAGATCCCGTCTAAGATCCAGTCTCAGATCCAGTCTGAGATCCAGTCTGAGATTCAGTCTAAGATCCACGTCAAGACCCAACATCAGATCCCGTCGAAGATCCAGTCTCAGATCCAGATTAAGATCCAAGTGTGAAAGTTAAGTTAGGTCAAAAGTTAAGTTAGGTTAAAGGAGTCAATCGCACAGATATGAGTAGAAATGTAATATGAAAGATCTGCGTAGTAAGAACAGTGTCTGAGTAATATGGTTGTGTGTATAAGTGTTAGAGGCTAAGAGTATTCGTTGTAAGTACATGGTAACATAGTTTAAAGTAAGAATTTGGTATATAACCGTAATGTAATGAAACATTGAAGTCACTTCCCATTTAGAATTGCTGCGTTTAACATCAATAAATAAGGTGCTCTCGTAAAGTTGTAACTACGTTTGTTGTCCTGTTTATTTCCAGCAGATACAGTCTCCGGCACGAGGAAGTCATAGCTTGTCATTATAGTAAGATATTGATAAGTCAGTAGTGTTTGGCAATTCGGACTCTCGGTGAGGACTAGGCAAGTTCGTATCGTACATACAGTTGCTTCGAATTCCAAGATCCCGTTTTCATCCGAACCCAGGTTCGTCGACGTAGGAGATATAGCGTGACTCAGGTAGAGACATTTGCGTAGGAAATTGTGCGGCAAAGTTGAGTGTCGTAGAAAAGACTGTAGTGCCAGTGATCGTTTATCACTAGACTTTAAAGTGTGATTGCCACTCTAAGCAATCTGGTGACCCCAAGAGTAGAAGAGTAGGGATTCTCCAAAACACGCAAGGTTCAAATACTACCGGGTAGGTAGATTCCCTGAACCAGTTCGAACGCGAACAGACAGCTTCGTACTCGAACAATGGGTGACGGGACTTGACCGGTTTTTTGGGTTTAAACGTACAGAAAATCAAAAAAACTTGCTGCGTTGTAAAGAACAGGGTCTGTAGTATCCAAAAACCGCAAAAAACCGCATCTAGCTAATGCGGTTTTTTCACAATTAATTTACAGGTTTTTAAAGGTTTTCCATCGGTTTTTTGGATGGGTGACGGGACTTGACCGGTTTTTTGGGTTTAAACGTACAGAAAACCAAAAAACCTTGCTGCGTTTTAAAGAACAGGGTCTGTAGTATCCAAAAACCGCAAAAAACCGCAAAAACCGCATTAAACCGCATCTAGCTAATGCCGTTTTTCACAATTAATTTACAGGTTTTTAAACGTTTTCCATCGGTTTTTTGGATGGGTGACGGGACTTGACCGGTTTTTTGGGTTTAAACGTTCACGAAACCTAAAAACCTTGCTGCGTTTTAAAGAACAGGGTCTGTAGTATCCAAAAACCGCAAAAAACCGCATCTAGCTAATGCGGTTTTTTCACAATTAATTTACAGGTTTTTAAAGGTTTTCCATCAGTTTTTTGGATGGGTGACGGGACTTGACCGGTTTTTTGGGTTTAAAGGTACAGAAAATCAAAAAAACCTGCTGCGTTGTAAAGAACAGGGTCTGTAGTATCCAAAAATCGCAAAAAACCGCATCTAGCTAATGCGGTTTTTTCACAATTAATTTACAGGTTTTAAAAGGTTTTCCATCGGTTTTTTGGATGGGTGACGGGACTTGACCGGTTTTTTGGGTTTAAACGTACAGAAAATCAAAAAAACTTGCTGCGTTGTAAAGAACAGGGTCTGTAGTATCCAAAAACCCCAAAAAACCGCATATTGCTAATGCGGTTTTTTCACAATTAATTTACAGGTTTTTAAAGGTTTTCCATCGGTTTTTTGGATGGGTGACGGGACTTGACCGGTTTTTTGGGTTTAAACGTTCACGAAACCTAAAAACCTTGCTGCGTTTTAAAGAACAGGGTCTGTAGTATCCAAAAACCGCAAAAAACCGCATCTAGCTAATGCGGTTTTTTCACAATTAATTTACAGGTTTTTAAAGGTTTTCCATCAGTTTTTTGGATGGGTGTTGAATCTCCAAGAAAATAGTTATAGGTAAAGTTCATAGTATTTAGAAAGTGCTTAGTTCGTCAGATCCAATCTTAGATCCGGTGTAAGATCCAGATTCAGATCCAGTGTAAGATCCACATCAAGATCCAACATCAGATCCAGATCCAGATCCAACATCAGATCCAGTCTGAGATCCAGTCTGAGATCCAGTCGAAGATCCAACCTCAGATCCAGTCTGAGATCCAACCTAAGATCCAGTCCGAGATCCAACCTAAGATCCAGTCTGAGATCCAACCTAAGATCCAGTCTGAGATCCAACCTAAGATCCAGTCTGAGATCCAACCTAAGATCCAGTCTGAGATCCAGTCGAAGATCCAACCTCAGATCCAGTCTGAGATCCAGTCTAAGATCCAGTCGAAGATCCAGTCGAAGATCCAGTCGAAGATCCAACATCAGATCCCGTCTAAGATCCAGTCTCAGATCCAGTCTGAGATCCAGTCTGAGATTCAGTCTAAGATCCACGTCAAGACCCAACATCAGATCCCGTCGAAGATCCAGTCTCAGATCCAGATTAAGATCCAAGTGTGAAAGTTAAGTTAGGTCAAAAGTTAAGTTAGGTTAAAGGAGTCAATCGCACAGATATGAGTAGAAATGTAATATGAAAGATCTGCGTAGTAAGAACAGTGTCTGAGTAATATGGTTGTGTGTATAAGTGTTAGAGGCTAAGAGTATTCGTTGTAAGTACATGGTAACATAGTTTAAAGTAAGAATTTGGTATATAACCGTAATGTAATGAAACATTGAAGTCACTTCCCATTTAGAATTGCTGCGTTTAACATCAATAAATAAGGTGCTCTCGTAAAGTTGTAACTACGTTTGTTGTCCTGTTTATTTCCAGCAGATACAGTCTCCGGCACGAGGAAGTCATAGCTTGTCATTATAGTAAGATATTGATAAGTCAGTAGTGTTTGGCAATTCGGACTCTCGGTGAGGACTAGGCAAGTTCGTATCGTACATACAGTTGCTTCGAATTCCAAGATCCCGTTTTCATCCGAACCCAGGTTCGTCGACGTAGGAGATATAGCGTGACTCAGGTAGAGACATTTGCGTAGGAAATTGTGCGGCAAAGTTGAGTGTCGTAGAAAAGACTGTAGTGCCAGTGATCGTTTATCACTAGAATTTAAAGTGTGATTGCCACTCTAAGCAATCTGGTGACCCCAAGAGTAGAAGAGTAGGGATTCTCCAAAACACGCAAGGTTCAAATACTACCGGGTAGGTAGATTCCCTGAACCAGTTCGAACGCGAACAGACAGCTTCGTACTCGAACAATGGGTGACGGGACTTGACCGGTTTTTTGGGTTTAAACGTACAGAAAATCAAAAAAACTTGCTGCGTTGTAAAGAACAGGGTCTGTAGTATCCAAAAACCGCAAAAAACCGCATCTAGCTAATGCGGTTTTTTCACAATTAATTTACAGGTTTTTAAAGGTTTTCCATCGGTTTTTTGGATGGGTGACGGGACTTGACCGGTTTTTTGGGTTTAAACGTACAGAAAACCAAAAAACCTTGCTGCGTTTTAAAGAACAGGGTCTGTAGTATCCAAAAACCGCAAAAAACCGCAAAAATCGCATTAAACCGCATCTAGCTAATGCCGTTTTTCACAATTAATTTACAGGTTTTTAAACGTTTTCCATCGGTTTTTTGGATGGGTGACGGGACTTGACCGGTTTTTTGGGTTTAAACGTTCACGAAACCTAAAAACCTTGCTGCGTTTTAAAGAACAGGGTCTGTAGTATCCAAAAACCGCAAAAAACCGCATCTAGCTAATGCGGTTTTTTCACAATTAATTTACAGGTTTTTAAAGGTTTTCCATCAGTTTTTTGGATGGGTGACGGGACTTGACCGGTTTTTTGGGTTTAAACGTACAGAAAATCAAAAAAACCTGCTGCGTTGTAAAGAACAGGGTCTGTAGTATCCAAAAACCGCAAAAAACCGCATCTAGCTAATGCGGTTTTTTCACAATTAATTTACAGGTTTTTAAAGGTTTTCCATCGGTTTTTTGGATGGGTGACGGGACTTGACCGGTTTTTTGGGTTTAAACGTACAGAAAATCAAAAAAACTTGCTGCGTTGTAAAGAACAGGGTCTGTAGTATCCAAAAACCCCAAAAAACCGCATATTGCCAATGCGGTTTTTTCACAATTAATTTACAGGTTTTTAAAGGTTTTCCATCGGTTTTTTGGATGGGTGACGGGACTTGACCGGTTTTTTGGGTTTAAACGTTCACGAAACCTAAAAACCTTGCTGCGTTTTAAAGAACAGGGTCTGTAGTATCCAAAAACCGCAAAAAACCGCATCTAGCTAATGCGGTTTTTTCACAATTAATTTACAGGTTTTTAAAGGTTTTCCATCAGTTTTTTGGATGGGTGACGGGACTTGACCGGTTTTTTTGGGTTTAAACGTACAGAAAATCAAAAAAACTTGCTGCGTTGTAAAGAACAGGGTCTGTAGTATCCAAAAACCGCAAAAAACCGCATCTAGCTAATGCGGTTTTTTCACAATTAATTTACAGGTTTTTAAAGGTTTTCCATCGGTTTTTTGGATGGGTGACGGGACTTGACCGGTTTTTTGGGTTTAAACGTACAGAAAATCAAAAAAACTTGCTGCGTTGTAAAGAACAGGGTCTGTAGTATCCAAAAACCCCAAAAAACCGCATATTGCTAATGCGGTTTTTTCACAATTAATTCACAGGTTTTTAAAGGTTTTCCATCGGTTTTTTGGATGGGTGACGGGACTTGACCGGTTTTTTTAGTTTAAACGTAAAGAAAATCAAAAACACTTGCTGCGTTTTAAAGAACAGGGTCTGTAGTATCCAAAAACCGCAAAAAACCGCATCTAGCTAATGCGGTTTTTTCACAATTAACTTACAGGTTTTTAAAGGTTTTCCATCAGTTTTTTGGATGGGTGACGGGACTTGACCGGTTTTTTGGGTTTAAACGTACAGAAAATCAAAAAAACCTTGCTGCGTTTTAAAGAACAGGGTCTGTAGTATCCAAAAACCGCAAAAAACCGCAAAAACCGCATTAAACCGCATCTAGCTAATGCCGTTTTTTCACAATTAATTTACAGGTTTTTAAAGGTTTTCCATCGGTTTTTTGGATGGGTGACGGGACATGACCGGTTTTTTGGGTTTAAACGTACAGAAAACCAAAAAAACTTGCTGCGTTGTAAAGAACAGGGTCTGTAGTATCCAAAAACCCCAAAAAACCGCATCTAGCTAATGCGGTTTTTTCACAATTAATTTACAGGTTTTTAAAGGTTTTCCATCGGTTTTTTGGATGGGTGACGGGACTTGACCGGTTTTTTGGGTTTAAACGTACAGAAAACCAAAAAAACTTGCTGCGTTGTAAAGAACAGGGTCTGTAGTATCCAAAAACCGCATTAAACCGCATCTAGCTAATGCCGTTTTTTCACAATTAATTTACAGGTTTTTAAAGGTTTTCCATCGGTTTTTTGGATGGGTGACGGGACTTGACCGGTTTTTTGGGTTTAAACGTACAGAAAATCAAAAAAAACTTGCTGCGTTGTAAAGAACAGGGTATGTAGTATCCAAAAACCCCAAAAAACCGCATATTGCTAATGCGGTTTTTTCACAATTAATTGACAGGTTTTTAAAGGTTTTCCATCGGTTTTTTGGATGGGTGACGGGACTTGACCGGTTTTTTTGGGTTTAAACGTAAAGAAAATCAAAAACACTTGCTGCGTTGTAAAGAACAGGGTCTGTAGTATCCAAAAACCCCAAAAAACCGCATCTGGCTAATGCGGTTTTTTCACAATTAATTTACAGGTTTTTAAAGTTTTCTATCGCTTTTTTGGATGGGTGACGGGACTTGACCGGTTTTTTGGGTTTAAACGTACAGAAAACCAAAAAACCTTGCTGCGTTGTAAAGAACAGGGTCTGTAGTGTCCAAAAACCGCAAAAAACCGCATCTGTCTAATGCGGTTTTTTCACAATTAATTTACAGGTTTTTAAAGGTTTTCCATCGGTTTTTTGGATGGGTGACGGGACTTGACCGGTTTTTTGGGTTTAAACGTACAGAAAACCAAAAAAACCTTGCTGCGTTTTAAAGAACAGGGTCTGTAGTATCCAAAAACCGCAAAAAACCGCAAAAACCGCATTAAACCGCATCTAGCTAATGCCGTTTTTCACAATTAATTTACAGGTTTTTAAACGTTTTCCATCGGTTTTTTGGATGGGTGACGGGACTTGACCGTTTTTTGGGTTTAAACGTTCACGAAACCTAAAAACCTTGCTGCGTTTTAAAGAACAGGGTCTGTAGTATCCAAAAACCGCAAAAAACCGCATCTAGCTAATGCGGTTTTTTCACAATTAATTTACAGGTTTTTAAAGGTTTTCCATCAGTTTTTTGGATGGGTGACGGGACTTGACCGGTTTTTTGGGTTTAAACGTACAGAAAATCAAAAAAACTTGCTGCGTTGTAAAGAACAGGGTCTGTAGTATCCAAAAACCCCAAAAAACCGCATATTGCTAATGCGGTTTTTTCACAATTAATTTACAGGTTTTTAAAGGTTTTCCATCGGTTTTTTGGATGGGTGACGGGACTTGACCGGTTTTTTTAGTTTAAACGTAAAGAAAATCAAAAACACTTGCTGCGTTTTAAAGAACGGGGTCTGTAGTATCCAAAAACCGCAAAAAACCGCATCTAGCTAATGCGGTTTTTTCACAATTAATTTACAGGTTTTTAAAGGTTTTCCATCAGTTTTTTGGATGGGTGACGGGACTTGACCGGTTTTTTGGGTTTAAACGTACAGAAAATCAAAAAAACTTGCTGCGTTGTAAAGAACAGGGTCTGTAGTATCCAAAAACCGCAAAAAACCGCATCTAGCTAATGCGGTTTTTTCACAATTAATTTACAGGTTTTTAAAGGTTTTCCATCGGTTTTTTGGATGGGTGACGGGACTTGACCGGTTTTTTGGGTTTAAACGTACAGAAAACCAAAAAACCTTGCTGCGTTTTAAAGAACAGGGTCTGTAGTATCCAAAAACCGCAAAAAACCGCAAAAACCGCATTAAACCGCATCTAGCTAATGCCGTTTTTCACAATTAATTTACAGGTTTTTAAACGTTTTCCATCGGTTTTTTGGATGGGTGACGGGACTTGACCGGTTTTTTGGGTTTAAACGTTCACGAAACCTAAAAACCTTGCTGCGTTTTAAAGAACAGGGTCTGTAGTATCCAAAAACCGCAAAAAACC